>CAIGRP010110492.1:0-13747 GCA_903798385.1 Fraxinus cuspidata
ATCTCACTATTACTCGACCAGATATATCTTTTGCCATCCAACAGGTCTGTCAATTTATGCATGTTCCACGATATCTTCATCTGACTGCGGTTCATCGCATTATATGATACTTGTTGGGTACACCCGATAGGGGTCTTTTCTTTCATGCAAATTCTTCTCTTGAGTTGATCGGAAATAGTGATGCGGACTTGGTTGGATGCGTGGATACTCGTCGCTCAATTATAGGTTGGTGCATGTTTCTTGGAGGTGTACTGATTTCTTGGCGCAGTAAGAAACAAGATCGTGTCTCTAAATCTTCCATTGAATCTGAGTATCGTGCTATATAGGTACACCCGATAGAGGTCTCTTCTTTCCTGCAAATTCTTCTCTTGACTTGATTGGATTTAGTGACGCAGATTGGGCTGGCTGCACAGATACTCGTCGCACCATTACAGGTTGGTGCATGTTTCTTGGAGGTGCACTAATTTCCGGCGCAGCAAGAAATAGGATCGTGTCTCTAAATCTTCCACTGAATCTGAGTATCGTACTATGTCTTTTGCCTGTTCTGAGATCATTTGGCTACGAGGCCTTTTATCGGAGCTTGGTTGTCCTTAGCTTAAGCCTACTCCACTTTATGCTAATAATACAAATGCCATTCAAATTACTGCTAATCCTGTGTTTCATGAGCGCAATAAACATATTAAGATGGATTGTCACTCCATCCGTGAGACTTATGATAGTCACATTATTTCCCTTCCAGATATAACTACTAATATTCATATGACTGATGTGTTTACTAAGACAACGTTGTAACAGCATCATCAGTTTCTTGTCAGCAAATTGATGCTTCTTGATCGTCCAGGTGTTAATGAGATTGAAGAATGAATGATGAAGATTACGGAGATTGCATCTATACTATAAATAACTATATAATTGATTGTAAATTACTGTAATTAGTTTTGTTATCATATTTAGGTTGTACACAATTTCTTTTTAATGAAAGTAATCCCAAACGGGAAGACCATTCAGCCAAATCTTGTCAGGGGTCACGGTTGATACTAGTATGTTCAGCATATAACACCATCTGCTTACCTGCTATTCATGTTCCCACCTAGATATTTGGACTGCCTCACCTATATATGCATTAATAATATAATTTCTAACATTCTAGGATCAATTTTAAAATAAATCTTGCTTACTCTACTCATAATAGCTTTTCATCCACAAGCAAGAAATTATAAACTTATAAAAATTGTACATATAAAGGACTGTTAAGGTGGTTTACATACTTAATCCTTAGCTATGTACATTTTAAATAACAAATGAAGATGTCCCTCGCTGCCAACGAAGTCAATGTGCCAAGAGTCCTTTATCATTACCATTATTGAGAAACTTCAACATACTCATTTAATAATGTTCTTTTCATTTTTTAACCACCTAGGCATAATTTAAATATCGAACTCTAAACCATTGTTTTATTACACTACATTTTTTTATTAAAGTAAATGAAAACATAAAAATTACTAAAAACAAACAGAAGTACACAAAGAAAACTTAGTGCTATTTACCTCAATTTCCTCTAGATAGTTTTGTTTTCGATTAGTGCGTCATCATGTTTGCCCAATAATCAATACACAAACTGCAAAAGGGGTTAGCTTAGCTAAATTGTATTATTATTATTATTATTATTATTATTATTATTATTATTATTATAAGAAGGTCAAAAATCTATTAATGTTAATTGAATCAAATAGATCAAACACCTAAATGACATAATCGTACGCTATTAGACATACATACTTATATATAAGTTGAATGTTGCCACCACCACATATGATCCCAATATGCAAAGACCACCTTTGAAAAGTTGTCAACTGTTGCACCATAATGAAATGGTTTAGGTTTCATCTAAGACTATTCCATAACTTATCTGTTTTATATTTTTCAGTAGCTGCAACTGTCT
Source organism: Fraxinus cuspidata (assembly GCA_903798385.1). NCBI lineage: Eukaryota > Viridiplantae > Streptophyta > Magnoliopsida > Lamiales > Oleaceae > Fraxinus > Fraxinus cuspidata. The sequence continues at coordinate 1,943 of CAIGRP010110492.1, forward strand.
AGTCATATCTCCCTCTCATTTTTGTATATATGCAAGAAAACAAATTAGATTTTTCTTTGAACATGCTGTTTGAACTATTTTTTTGGAACCTTCTAGATTTTTGACTGATTGCTTTGGATTCCCATTTGAATGTCTGAACATTTAATTTTCACCCTTTAGGCTGCTCTGGCTATGATATCTCCTAGCTGGGCTGCATCTTTTGCATCACCTCCTGCAGCTATGGCACTGGCGATGATTGCTGCTGGTGCCGCTGGAGGAGAAACCGCTCCTCCAACTTCTTCACAGCTGAGGTGCGACTCTTCATTGCTGGAGCGGAAAACTACTAAACTTCATACTTTTTCAAGCTTTCAGAAACCTTTGGAGGCACCTAATAAATCTCCAGCTGCTGCCAAGGACAAGGCTGCTGCAAAAGTTGCTGCCCTGGCTGCTGCAAGAGACCTTGAACGCAATACAAAGATTGGTTCAGGACGAGGTCTCAGTGCCGTGGCAATGGCTACATCAGCGCAGAGACGGCAAAAAAGCGGTACAGAACGGGTTAAGAGATGGAATGTTTCTGAAGCCATGGGAACAGCCTGGATGGAATGCTTGTAGGAAGTTTAGCTTTGGCTAGAAACATGCAACGATCTGAGGTATAATTTATGTTAGTTAAATCATCCATATATACTTGTGTAATCACAGATTACAGCTGTTCTAAAGTTTCTTTTCTTGGGTTTAGGTTGAGAGGAGGTCTCAAGTTGATATAATAACTCGGCACCGGTTATATGCTGGAATTCGTGAGTGGCGCAAGCTGATTCACTGCTTGATCGAGATGAAATGTCTTTTTGGACCTTCTTGTGATCATTTATACAGTTCTCAACACGTATATTACTGGATATCTTTGATTTCTCTATTGTAAATATTAGCAGATTAACTTACATTAAAACCATGGAAATGCAGGTTTTCTGGAAGCTAGATGTTATGGAAAAGTTCTTCAAGGATGAGGAGGGTTTTGCGGAGGAACTACCAAGGTTCAGATCACTTTGGTGCTGCTGTAGATTATGAAGATAATGTAGTGCAGAAGCATGACAAAGATAAAGTCATAAGTCCATCCAAAGTTTCTATCTTAGCTGCAGAAGCTATCTCGATTGAGGTAGGAAATGAAGAGGAAGATTTGGATGGTAGCCCAAATGGCATAGAACAACATGGTGAATTTCAGACAAGATCATCTGGATCCGCTGAACAACCACTGCAAATGACATCAGACTCTAGAGATGCTCCAGTGACTAACGACCCAGTGTTGCCAATAGCATCAGCTGTTGCCCCGGGCTATGTTCCTAGCGAACATGATGAAAGAATAGTTCTTGAGCTCCCATCATCAATGGTTCGACCACTAAAGGTTCTGAGAGAAATTTTTCAAGTAAGTTCTGCATACCTAAATACTGAAACTGGTCTTGCTACAAATTATACATTTGCACTGGCTACTAGACATTTTCATGAATGTTATTCTTTCTCATGGATTGACAACTAAATACTGAAACTGATCTTGTAACAAATTATATATGTACATTAGCTACTATACACTTTCATAAATGATATTCTCTTATGGACAAGATACGAAATGCTAAATTATGATCGACTGGCTTTTTGCTGTTTCCTTTTTTGCCATGCCATCTTAGCAGAACATCTATTTTTGTCGCACCATGCTGAAATTCAACTTATCCACAGTACAAAGTCATAGCTTGTTACTGAATGTTTCTTTTCTCAGATAACAACAAGAAGAGTCAATTTTATTGTTGATAACACGGAGAGGAATGACATGGGAGATGGTTTGGACAGCAAGAGTACGAACAGGGTTCAAGAGAAGGATCACAGCTGGTTGATATCATCACTTCATCAAATATATAGCAGAAGGTGATAGTGACACTCTTTTTCCATCTGAGCTTTTCACATTCTATGTATACTAATATGTTGTAAAATGAATTTCCGAGTAGATACTGATTGTACTATTTATTATTTGTGGTTGCTTCCCCCTTTTTTTTTTTGGGAGGAGGGGGGGGGGGTGGTGTGGTTAGTTTGATGCCCTTTTTGTAGTATGAATTATAACAAATTGTATACTCGATGGTTTGGATATAGTGAGACGCAATTCGATATATGATCAAAATATGTCGTTCACAATCGCTACATGAAGTTGGACGCTTTATGTTGATAAGATTGAATTGTTTTTATTAAGATTTGTCTAGATTTGGGAATGAGAACAATAACGTGTTTTGAAGCACATTGAACGGGGCCGCATGGATGACTCATTTGTAATCGCTCGAAATAAGACACTACTCGATTATCGAACAAGTCACCTAAATCTTGAGCAGGTAATGTACCTTTGATTGCTAGTTCAAGTTCTTTAAGGTACCAATGAGTAAAGTCTTAATTAGACGATTGATCTCGGTACTTTGGGAATCTGGGTGAAGTAGTTCTTTGAGGTACCAATGAGTAAAGTCTTATTAAGAAGATCAACCTCGGTGCTTTGAGAATCTAGGCGAAGTGGTTAGAGATCATATACATGCAATAGTGCAATCCGTTAATCATCATGATGAGACGATCGTCACTCTACGATATTTTCTAAAGGGAATTGAACCTGAGCTTAGTAGTCCGACGATGGAATCGTTGGACTTGGAGTTGTGATGTATTCACAACAAATTCGCTATGAAATGGGACTTAGAGAATAATATATGTTGAAGGGCAAAATGGTCATTTTGTTGACTTCAACATATTGACGGTCAAACGGAGGTTGACTTGTGGAACGGTGGTCAGAGGATATTGTTATCGAATTATAATTGGCTTCCATAACTTTCACTCGACTCAAGAGTGCAATCCCAATTTTTTGGTAGAGTAAGTCAGGATTAATAGATGTATCTGAATTGGTCAAGAGTTACCCAATTAGAAACATCTATTGGAGATTGAGTCTTGTAAATCCGATTAGGTTCCTCTTTTGGCTCCAATAAAGATGTGTGACTTAATTGATCTACTACAATAAAGTCCAAGAAAATTTGTGCAAATACGAAACTCTAATTGTATATTATAAATATGTCCTTTAAGGGCACATTTTGGATTGATTAGGTTTTAGCCATTTTTCATTTTCCAAAAAAGAGGAAGAGGCACCTAATGAGGACAAGGGAGAAGATCTAATGGAGAAGACATTTGGCTAGGCCATTAAAAGCTCCTTCAAGGTTATCATCTCACATTATGTGTGAGGATTTAAAACAAAAACATCATATGATCTAAAGGTGATCTAAGATCCACCATGCATTTGGGTTTAATCTTCAAAGGAAAATTAATTTCACGGTAATTTCCTACCGTGATGATTAAATTTTCATATCCAACAGGGAGGGGGTGGGGTAGGGATAGGTCAGTCAGTAGAAGTACCTTTTTTTTTTCGTTCTTTTGCCTGGCTTTTGCCTTTGCTTTATTTGGAAAGGTTCACTTGTGTTTTCTCATATGATTGATTTCTCACCTATAGATTGCACTTTTTGCTTTTATTAGAAGAATAGGGATTTCATGATTTATTGTTTTTCTCAAGGTTGTGGAGACCTATTATAATGTTGCCGAGGTAAGAATATCTATATACTGTCTTGGGAAAGGCAGTTCCTTTTTTTTTTTCCTACTCACGTCCTGTTCTCATAATTTGCTTTCCCTATTCAAAGCATGAGTTTTCTTTTTTTTTTGGACGGTTTAAATTATAAGTAGATAAAAAAATGAGTGGGGTATGAATGGATAGTACTTATAGATCCATCAAAAAATATAGATTAAAAGTTGTTCGAGTGTTTTAAATAGTTTATAGAGGCTTACCCATCGGTGCATCTATTATTTTGAGTTCAAGCGTGGATTGGATGGTACATTATGCATATTGCAATTATTTTAACTGGAAAATCTAACTTAGAATAACTGTTCTTACAGATATCTTTTGAGAAGAAGTGCACTGGAATTGTTTATGGTTGACAGATCAAACTACTTCTTTGATTTTGGGGTATGTCTATTTAAAACATTTTCTAATTGCTGGGCTTGGGCCCTTTTGACTAACTTCATATATTTTCATATTTTGGTTATGTTCTCCTGTAGGCCACTGATGGACGAAGAAATGCATATCGAGCTATTGTTCAAGCTCGTCCTCCTCATTTGAACAATATCTTTCTTGCAACTCAGGTTTTTTACCATCTAATCCCTTGCTACCTCTCATGCAAACATAAAACAAGCAATTGTGCACTTCATAATGCATATATGATAGTCGATATATCCATGAACTTGTATATACACATGATAAGGAACATTTCAGATTAGTTTTAGTTATTTTATGCAGTATATATTAAACTATATTTCTCTTTCCTCTTTTGTAGAGACCTGAAACAACTTTTAAAAAGAACTCAGCTTATGGAACGTTAGGCTAGGTGGGAGGTATGTTTTAACCTTGGACAATTCATTTATTGTTAACTTTCCCAGTTCGCCAATATGTATATATATAGCAAATGCTAAGTAGTAAATCCTTTGCAGATCAGCAATTTTGAATATTTAATGCAGCTTAATACACTGGCTGGACGTAGTTATAATGACATTACACAGGTATAATGTTCACTGAGATTAGTTCCATCACTGAACCCAACAACAGAAAAGAATTTATGCTTCTATTACTAAATTCCATTCTTATGTGCAGTATCCTGTATTCCCATGGATGCTTTCCGATTACAGCTCACATAATTTGGATCTTTATAATCCTGCTTCTTATCGAGATCTATCAAAGGTGGTGCAATTTCGAAATCTGCTTCTGAAGTTATTACTATAGATTTCAAATTGTCAGCTAGCTGTGTGTGTGAGTACTTTTGCAGCCCATTGGTGCATTGAATGCTGATAGACTAAAGAAATTCCAAGAGAGATACTCCAGTTTTGATGATCCGGTCATTCCCAAGTTCCATTATGGTTCACATTATTCAACAGCTGGAACAGTAGGTTTTCTCTTAATTTATTGGCTGTTTGTAACATGAGTTGCACACTTCTAATGTTGAAATATATGGTCCTGTAACTTTGAATGCTCATATATCGCACTGCATGTATTTTGTTGTAATAACATATCCAATACCATTACTGTGCATACGTGAACACAAGCCTCAGGATTTGCGACAAGTCTCTCACACCAAGAGTAATGTATTGGTATTCATTGTTATAATTGCTTCTCAAGATTTGACCAAAATAACATTGCTTCATCAGACATCATCAAAATGAATGAAATAACCTACGGTGTAACTTACATAGGACGGTGAAAGCTCTGATCTAACTGGGAACTGCCCATCCCTTTCCCATGTTCCTTGCCGCCTTACTATCCATATTTGGAAAATCAAACTAGAATATAGTGATGAAGAGGAATCTAAATTATTTAAATCCACTTGTTTGCTAGTTTAGTTGGCCCTTTAAAAATCTAGCAAGTATAGCATGATTTATGATCAATTTTTGAAAATATAGTAATTGTATATATTGCATTCAACGATTAAATGTTAATTTGATAGCTTGAGCCATCTATCGCATTGATGAGCATAAGGGCATAACAATTATCAACCTGAGAAATTGTTCTCTTCCTTTTAGCTATGCCGTGATGGTTTATTGTCCATCAGTAGAGTTCTTCATGCCCCTTAGGTGCATGTGATGCGAGTATAGAACAAAATTTTGAACCTTATTGATGATTTTGCAGGTGCTGTATTACCTCATGAGACTGGAACCTTTTACTACTCTTTCTATTCAGCTTCAAGGAGGCAAGTTTGATCATGTGGACAGAATGTTCTCAGACATTGCTGCAACTTGGAATGGAGTTCTCGAGGATATGAGTGATATAAAGGAATTGGTATAAATCTGTCCAAGTGTTGGTGTGACTTTCATTCCCATTTTTACCCATATAATTAGAGCTTGAAAAGCAATTGCAGCTTGTTTGGGTCTTTAAATCATTTTCTTAGGGGTTTGCTTGCATATTTGTCACATCTAGATGCTCGACTGCAACTCTTTCATAACTTATGTGATCTAATAATGCTGTTCTTTTGTGTGTATATGTGTCAGGTCCCTCAACTATTTTATCTCCCAGAGGTTTTAACCAATGTAAACTTGATTGACTTTGGTACGACTCAATTGGGAGGGAAGCTTGGTATGCACTTCCACTTGTTTGCGACAGCAGAGTTATATTCATTCCTTGGCAGTAACTGATGTAATTCTGGCATCTACTGCCAAAACCAATTTTGCTGCATAAATTTTTTGTCTGTATTTCCTTCTTTATAGAATGTTACAAATATTTACGGATACAAAGCTTGTGTTTGAACCTAATTTTGAGGAGAATAGAAATTTTGGAATAGTGATTGATGTGAGAATGTGTGGGGAAAAAGTGATGAAAGGTTTTTGATTTGTGTGTAATATTATTTTATTTGAAGAATGTGTGATTGAAATGAAGAATATGAATGAGAATGAGAAATTAACGGGTTTCAAACGGGGTAAAATATATATATGGAAAATAGCTATTATGTACAAGGAAACTACCTAAGTAAATAATAAACTTCTAATAATATGCTAATAGGGATTTGGTGAGTATATCTACGGCTTGGTGAGTAGTGGAAACATGGGGAAGAACGATGACCTTGGAATCATAGGCGTCTCGAATATAATGACAGTCTACTTCAATATGTTTGGTGCGTTTATGATACACATGATTGGCTACAATCTGAATAGCACTAACATTGTTACCATGGAGCGGCGTAGGCTGTAATGGAGAGATACCAAGTTCTGCAAGAAGACCACGTAGCCACACAATCTCAGAACATGCAGCGGACATAACTCGGTATTCAACCTCAGTGGAGAACTTAGAAACACAATATTGTTTCTTACATTTCCAAGAAATGAGAACATCACCCAGAAAGATACACCACCCAGTAGTAGATCAATGAGAATCATGACAACTCTCTCAATCAGCATCACTATAGGCCATGAGCTTAAGAGAGAACCCCCAAGGGAAAAAGAGTCCAAGATGAGGAGCCCCAATAATAGTGAATAATGCGACGAACAGCTACCAAATGAAGATGACGAGAGGCGTCCATAAACTTGCTTACAATATAAATGGCAAAGGAAATATCTGAATGTGTGATGGTGAGATATATGAGAATACCTACCAACTTCCGATATAGAGTAGGATCTGGAAGAATATCTCCTTCATCTTTTTGATATTTAACATTAAGCTCCAAAGGCGTATCAACTGAGGTGTCGATAGATTAGCCAACATGATAAGTATATTCAAGAAGATACCATGCGATGTAGTATGGACCCTAAGCTCAGGAAGTAAGTGGACCAAGATCTTACATATGAAAAACTGAGTGTAGATGCTACTGAAGCTTCTGAATAAGATTGTGGTCAGATCCAGAGATAATAATGTCATCCACATACACCAACAACAAAACGATGCCAGCATTACTCTTGTGAAACAATAGAGATGCATCATACTGACACTCGAAGAGCCTGCTTAAGACCATACGAAGAGCATTTTAACTTACATACAAAGTCAACAGAGGGAAGAGACATACCAAAGGGAATTATCAACAATTTGGCCAACTAATATACGGTTAGTTGATAAATTATAAGAGAGTAAAACTTTAGGTAAATCTGGTGACACATCACCCACGACCGAAATAGGAAGAGTATTGCCATCGACAGTGTGTATATGGATAGGTCTAGTATATGGTCTAAGGTTACTAAGTAATTGAGTATCATGAGTCATATGATTAGAAGCACCCGAGTCTAGTAACCAAGAAGGATCAGTTGATGTTAAGATACCTAATACAGACAAAGCAGAAATAATCATTTGTTGGATCATCTCAGGAGTAATGGAGTCTTTGGTAGAACTGTAAGAGGTTGGAACTTAAGTGGGAGCAACTGGTAAAGCAGAACTTGATGCTAACGTCGCCGCAGCAACATAATCTTGTGAGGAGGACGTATAGGACACTCCTTACTAACATGGCCAGGACTTCTTGCAATAATTTCACATTTTTCTTGGACAATGAAGAGCCATATGACCAATCCCCTTACAGTTGTAGTACTGAACACTAGACATAGCTCGCGTTTTAAATTTTTCTTGAGCAGCATATGCAACAGGAATTGTTGATACTTGATTATGTTGTCGCTCCAACGAAGTACGAGTGATAAGTCGTTGTTCCTCTCGCATTAACTTACCCAAACAGCCATCTCAATATGTTGTTGCAATAATATTTATTCAGAGGATAAGGAAGGAGAAAGAGTTCAGCAGCTAAGCTAAAAAAGTTTACTTCTTACTTCATAAGTTTTAATAGATATAATTTTTTTAACTAGCGAGTTACTTTTGACACCAAAGTAGTCACTCTCTCTTTTTTATTTGCGTAAAAGAAGGGGTAAAATATTCAATCATGTTTGGATATAAAAATTAATAAATTTTACCTTTTTTCAGGCTTAGCCAACTATGCTCGATGTCTGACCTCTCTTTTCTTCAAAAATCATGTCAACACCTTGAATTCTATTAAAAACTACAGGAGGGGGAAAAAAAGGCACTTGGTCACTGAGGAGTTTCTTTCTAGCCCACATATCTAAGGTCGATGCATCTAAGCTGAGGATTTCCTTTCTATTCTACTTAATTTTTGAATGTAAATACCAGTCACACTTCATTCAGCATGGAACTTAATTGCATATTATTTATTTTTCTTACTTATCTTTCATGAGTTTATAACTTCGTCTGTTGCCTACAGTTAAGCTTGAAGGTTGTAGATCAAATGCTTAAGCTGGGTTGGGAAGGTGATGGGTTGAGCCCCCTCATTAAGTAAAAATTTCAAGAAATAGATTGGATTTCATCTTTTTCCAGTATGCATTCTGAAACACAGTTCACTATACTGCATAAGTTGGCCGTCTTTGTAGCTGTAACATATTAGCCTTCAATAAGTGCAAAAGACTTCAATATCATTTCGAACCTCTAGTTACACTAGTGTAATGCGCAGCTATTTTGCTGGTTTTTTTACTCGAACAAGTTGCAAGTGTTGGGTTGGGGCCTGACATGATGATTTCTGCCCCCATCTGTATATTTTTTTGACCATTTTTTGACATTATGATGTACAAATTTTTCTATTCATCTTTAGGCAACTGGAAGCTGCATTTCTTTTTGTATTTTCATAAATGCAAATTTGTTCCATTTATCCCCTGTTCTATCATCTCTAATTAAAGTCTCCCCTTTGGGCAGTACAAAGTGCCTGTTCTGATACACATTATCGCCAAGTTCAGTCATTACTAATATTTTTAAACTTGTCAATTTGTACATGGACGAAGTTGTTGTTAGATAGGTGTTTCAGTACTAGATATCGGATTTACACACTGAATACCATATTTACAGTTTTAATACCGTATTTACAACATGCCGAATTGGCGCATACCATATATGCAGTGAATTTAAACACTGGATTTTCACGTGCCCTTTTTGCATATAACTTTAAATATAACAGATTCAATTATATATATAACAGATTTAATAATCTAACAGATTTAATGAATTTTTAGTTACAATAAGACGTAAAAATTATAAGTAATTTAAAGAGAACTGTAAAATATTAATATGCAAAAAAACGAGTAACAAATAAGTAATGAAAACAGTAAAAACTTTTAACGCGAGGCTTATGTTACAGATAGTTTCCTTAAAACAATGTAGTCGACTTGTGATTCTTTATTTTTCTATTCAAGATTTCTATAATTTATTTATTTATGTATTGGTTTTATTATGAGTTTAATGCATTAAATTACCTGATTAATAATTTGATAATTATGTGAGTCTCTTATGAATCGAGATGTGAGTTTGAGACTTAGACCATATAATAAAATTCGGTAAATTAGTATAACGTGTAGAGATACATATACTAATTATTGCGGTCATAATATGAATTCTTAGAACTAGTGTTTCGTTTAATTAAGGGTAATTCGCATAGAGATATGTAATTGAATTAGTTAAATAAGCTTAATGAGAACTCGAGAGGGGTAAATTGAATATAATAGAAGAATTCGATCGAATACTACATTAGGTTATAAATCTTGAATTAAGAATTAAGGTAATCAATAGATGAAATTGTTTTACCCTAATATTCATCATGTATTTGAATCTTTAATCAATCGTTGTTTGCTATCTTCTTATACTTTCCACTATTTAAGGTAGTTAGTTACAAGAAACATATTCACAACTATTACCATTTTTTATTTGTCTTTATATCAAATAGGAGTTAAGGAAAAGAAGATTAAATCTAAAGTACAGTCCACGTGGGAACGATAATCCGGACTCAAAGGTCCACTATATTACTTGTTACAATATCGTATAGTTGCAATAAAAAAATGCAACATTTATGAATGAAGAATACATCATTTAGTCTTTATTATGCGTGTAACTGGCTAACTAGAAGTATCAAATTGTAATGCAAAATAAAATATTGTGGCAGTTTATGAATGAAGAACACATGATGACAAAATTAGTAGAATTTTCAACCTCCAAACAAGATAGATCTATTATTAAGCACTTTTTCCATTAAATTCTTTTGTTCTTACCCAATTCCAAATGTATGAGCACAAATGTTGGCTATAGGTTTTGATTATAACAAATAAGATTCGTTTATCTAACTTAATCATTAGTTTGATTTCATGATTGGAAAATGGAGTCAAGGTCAATGAACGAAAATTGGCTTATCAAAGAAGTTGAAGATCGCTCAAATGAAGATCGTCACGACATCAAACACACATATCAAAGCCCGTCGAAGAATATGTATCGAGATTTTCCTTAAAATGGTTGTAAAGGTAAAATACTTTAATATTTGGCAAACAACATTTCGAAGGCTCAAAAGAATTGGTAGTACACGACAAAATTTTAGAAACAAAAATGCTTATACAAAGTTTATATATATNGACATCAAACACACATATCAAAGCCCGTCGAAGAATATGTATCGAGATTTTCCTTAAAATGGTTGTAAAGGTAAAATACTTTAATATTTGGCAAACAACATTTCGAAGGCTCAAAAGAATTGGTAGTACACGACAAAATTTTAGAAACAAAAATGCTTATACAAAGTTTATATATATAAATGAAAATTTCATTTATTACAAACAAAAAAAAAGGCTAAAATGGACATTGGTCATCTGGACGTCCGATTCATCAGCAACGGTAAAACATTAGATCGTTCTGACAGAGTTGTTTCAAACGGCTAGTTGGTCATCCGGTTGAGAACCGGACGTCGGGTTGCTCGTCCGGTTGGACAGAACTTTTTGTATTTTTCAACTGTTATAAATATCAACTCAACTACCATTTTGACAATAACCTTTTAGCATTCAATTTGATTTCTCTTGAGCTAACATTGATCTCTCATATCATTTATTATCAAATTATTTAGCTCTTGAAAAGATCTTTGATTAAACATAAAACTTGAAAATCATTTTATACATCAAAGATCAAACAATACCAAACACTTGAGTCTTATTCATTTCCAATCATTAAAGTGTTTCCGTATCTCTCTTCTTGTACTTAACTTTATGGGTCTTGTTGAGGTCCCGAAAAGATCAACATTGTACAAGGATCGGTGCTCCTTATTTGTAAGTTACCGGAAGATTTGTAAATGGTTTGATTGCACCATAAGTCAATCAATATAGTGAAAAGGGCCTTGCTCGTGAAGGAGAGCTCGGTAACGGGGGACGTAGATCGTGTTTGGGATCGAACCTCCATAACAACATCGTTTGCATCTTCTCTCCCTTTTATTTATCGCTTTT
>CAIGRP010110501.1:0-33107 GCA_903798385.1 Fraxinus cuspidata
GGATAAAACCTATAGGTTGTAAATAAGTTTACAAGAAAATGTCAAGATGGATGGAAATATTCCTGCATACAAACCAAGTTTAGATCAAAATGCTATAAATAAAGACAAGGAGTTGACTTTGATGAAATCTTTTAGCCCATAACCATGCTAAAGTTCATTTGGATTTTGCTTGCAGTAACTGCATCCCATAAATGAGTTACGACAAATGGATGTCAAAATTACATTCCTTAACAGGAACTTACAAGAGGAAGTGTACGTGACATAACTCGAAGGTTTTGAATCCAAAGAAGCCAACAATTTATGCAAGCTTGATGAATCCATATTTGGATTAAGACAAGCCTCTAGGAGCTGAAATTTTCGATTTGATGTGAAAATCGAAATGTTTGATTTTATAAAAAAATGAAGACGAATTATATGTTTACAAGAAAATAGTGGGAGCATTATCGCATTCCTGATATAACATATAACAGGAAACGACGTCTCTGTATTTCAATTGTTGAAATTATGGTTATCAAATATTTTCTCCGTGATGGATATGGGGGAAGCAAGTTGATCTATAGAGATAAATGTAAAAGATTACTTAACTTTCCAATCTATATAGATAAAATCTCGAGAAGATTTTATATGGAGAAAATGAATTAAGAGTTCATGGATACACTGAAGCTAACTTCTAGTTAGACTAGAATGATAGTATAACTCAATAAGGATATTGGTTTACTCTTAAGCGATGTGTTGGAAAGGTTCCAAATTTGAAATAATCGTTGATTCAATAATAGAAGCCTTATACATCATTACTTTAGGAAGCAACAAAAGTTGTGATATGGATTAAGAAGTTCATTAGTGAACTTAAAGTAGTTCCTAATATTGTTGATCACATGCTTTTGCATTGTGATAACAATGGAGTCATCGTACAAGCGAAGGAAGTAAGGTCTCATCAATGATCCAAACATATGTTAAGGCGNTTAATGAACTTGGAGTAGTTCCTAACGTTGTTGATCACATGCTTCTATATTATGATAACAATGGAGCCATCGTGCAAGCGAATGAACTAAGATCTCATCAATGATCCAAACATATGTTAAGGCGGTATTATCTCATTTGAAAGACAATACAATGAAATGACATAAAGAAAGAACGAATTCTCACAAGTTATTAAACTGCATATCCACTGACAAAGAGTTGTCGTAACATAAACATGATCGTCATGTAGACTCTTACGGTATAAGATACATAAGTGATTGGATCTAGTGCAAGTGAAAGTTTGTAAGTGTTATGCCCTAGATCCAATTTACTTTGGACATAAGCACATTTAATATATATATATATATATATATATAATCAATACATATTTATGACAATATCTATTATTTAATTGAATTAATATTCTAATAAATTAAATAATAGAATCTGTTCAAGTCATGGTGATTTGTTAATGACAATGAGTCGTGATTGTGAGATATAAATTACATATGACTGAATCTTAAATCGTCCATGGTCGAAGTAATAACGAGATATGGATATCGTTATTGTGGATAGACCATCATGTGTGGTATTCTTATTTGTAAAGTAAGTAGCTGATCTCACAAGCTAAAGTATGGTGACACTTGAATGAACGCGTGGATGTTTTGTTATAGAACAAAACATTGGAGACCTGCTGAGAGATTCCACATGAATAACTTTATGAGTGTTAGTGGTTAATCTCTAATATTCGGCAGTGGAATTGGTCCTTTGACTTAAGGTCATCATAGTGCCTTATAATTGATATCCATATCTCGTAATTGATCGGATCATATGACGAAAGGATTAAAGTTTCACGGTAAACGAACAAGTATGGTTTTGTCACCCCACGTGACATTTTTCGACACATGTATTGCCGTGACACATAGCTAGATGTCAATCTGGGACGACAAATGTGAATTAGTGATAAATTAAAAGGAGTATTTTAATTTATCGTTTTTTATTAGATCAAAATAATAATTCACGTCGCTAAGCATAGTGATTGAGAACTTAATGAGTCACACACAATAGAGAACCAGAAAATGAGATTTTACCAATTAACTAAATAACAAGTGTTAGATGATTAATTAATTGAGTTGCTTATTAATAGGCCCGAATTAATTAATTGGATTAATTAATTCATGGACCAGATTTAATTAATTTTATTAATTAAATAATGGACCGGGTTAAGTTTAAGATATGGGCCAGCCCTCTTTGACTTATATTAATAGGTTGCTAGTGTTTGAAAACTGTATGTAATAATTCATTATTCTTGCTAGTACAAGAAAAGAAACCCTAGCCATCATTCTTGTTCTTTGTGTGGATTACCATTGGAGACAGGACAATTGGACAGCTTGGATCGCAGATCGTGATAGAGTTCAAGAAAAAGTAAAGGAGTTCGTGGAATTCATCAAATGTATTAATTCTATCACAGTTTTCATCTAAACACAAAGCTGATCCTTGTGTGGGAATTGAAATTGTTTTTATTTTCCGTTGCACATCATTGAGTAGATTCCCAACATATAATTCAGTAAACAACACTTTCATTTCCTCAACATAGATTGAATAGATCATGTTCCACCCTCTAGATTCGAGTAGATGTATAGCCGTTGTAGAGTTTACTTCCCCCCATATACGTCACTTACTTCGAACTTAACCAATCTTAAGACCTGTTACTTTTAATTCTGCTTCAAGATTAGTGCAATAATCATAAGATTCAAAGAATTCAAAACCAGGTTTAACTCTTTGGATCTGGGACATTGACAGCGTTGGGGAATATGCTTTTATAAAAACTGTGAAACAGTTTCCCTCACTTTGGGAATGAAAAACCATGTGTTTTGCTACCGTTGTCATCTACCAAGTAGAATCCTACTTTGCTTGTTTGGTTAATATATGAGGTACGAGGTTCTCTTGACCACCAAGTTGTTGAAAAAATTGTTGGAAATTAATTTGGCTCAAAAGCATATTGTTGTCTCAATGTTTCTTCATGCATTATTTACCCCGTCAAGCTAGTGAAGCACTGGATATGCAAATACGCCTTCAAGTTACAGTGGAACGCGTTATTATGTGTCCAACCTCATATAAATTGTTAAATCTTAGAATACAATCCGAGAACCTTGCCATCTGCTTGCAGCTTAAAGCAACAAGCGAGGGAAACAAAAGCGTACGTAAAAGGTTCACTCATAGTGGGGAATCCCCCTATCCATGCTAGCTACAGGCTGTTAATAAAATACATGTGGGCCAATGAGTAAAATGTGATATCATAACAGAATCAGTTATGAGTTAGCCAATAAAAAATCGTCTGTTGTCATCTCTCCCAAAAGGACCTATAAATACCCCCACTTCTGAAGAGAAAAGCTTGTAATTCAAATATTTTTCTTTCAGATATTCATTTCTCTTCTTGCTCTGGTTTGAACATCAAAACTAGTATGTTTAGCCGGAGAAAATTGTGACTAAGTGAGATGATTTGTTGATGTGATTTCTACCATCAACATAAGTAGTAGCATACTTTTTCTTTGATCCACCTATCCTCTTGATTTCATCGATAGGTTTGTTAGTACCGTCTCGACTCTATATCGAATCTCATCATTTTACGTGTATAATGAGAAGAGCAAAATATGCCTCTAAGACACCAATGTCCACATCTTTGCTGTGTGCAGGCCGTGCAAGGCACTACCCTTGCACATAACGACGTTGTTTTCAATACAATCAATTTTAGATGCTTTTGAAATGAATCTTGAATGTGGTTTTATTACAAACTTACGTGAGTATTCATAGTAATATATGCTTTCCTTAAATAGACAACCCGTCGGAGCAGTGAGAATGGAAGATTCTTTGAACGTATGTAGTGAGAATATTGGTGTCTGCCAGGCAATCAAGGATACTTTAGGTTAAAAAAAAGAGAGAGAACAATTTTAGTTTTGTGAGAATAAGAACACTTTTTTTGTGTGTGGATAAATATTTGAGCCACATTCCCTTCGTAAAATTGACGCAGCAACAATTCTCTTTCTATATTCGAAATCAATTGGTTGCTTCCATTGTCATGTTCCCTGCTTTATCCCCTTCATATATACAGAAAAATGGATACATAATCTTCACATTCATCAGATTAATTAATCTTTTGAACCAAAAAACCTTCATATACATTTCTTCTTTCTAATATTTTTTAGCTCTTTACTCAATTGCTTGGAAATGGCTTCGAAAAATCCACACCACGAAGGAAAAAAAAGAATAGAGTTTGACGAGGTTTGTGATCAACTTCATCTTCTTAGTTGAATGCTATAATATTTTCCATTTTCTATCTCAATTCATTCATTAACGCCAACTCTACATATATTGTGAATAAGGCTTAATTTGTTGTTTTATGAATATCAATTTAACGCACATACTCCTTGTTTGCTTCCATGCATGATGATGAATTAGATTAAATGAGATCTGTACGGGTTCTTTGGTCCATAGATTGTTATACATCAAAGTAATTTTCATGTGTACAGAACGGAAAGAAGATTACAATTCCACCACAAGATCTCAACATTATTTGGGGCGAAGACAGTCGCTACTGGAACATACAGTCGTGAGTTAGAGACGTGACATATTTATCTATTTAATTCATATTCAATTAATTCTATAGAACAAGAAATTATCTACTTTCTTTTACTGCAGTGATAATCCAGCAAAATTATTGCAAGTCTGTTGGCTTGAGGTGACTGGTTCCGTTCACGGCATTGACCCGATGAAGTCGTACAGAGTCAGTTTCAACGTATCGTTTACTCCGGACGCGTTTGGTTGGGGGGCTTATCCTCTCTACGTTATGTTAAAGACTGGAACAGATGGAAAAGTTAAATGGGAAAGAGTTGAAACAGATTGTATCGAGAAAATTAACATCACTGGAGAATCATACCCAGTAGTAAAAAATTCAAATGATAACTCAAAGCTTTATTTCGGTTTGTATGAGGTTTGGACTGGCAAATGGAAAGGGGGTTTGAAAATTCATAACGTAATCGTTGAAGAAGTCAAAGAAAAATAAAACCTAAACATACATACACAAATTGTTCTATGCGTTTGTCATAGAATAAGAGGATACTATATTCATAAATAAATTTTTTTCATACATTCAAGAATTGTTAGAATAATGTCCATTGATGTAATCTTTTAGTAATAAAAAAGCTGTGTTGTATAATTTCCTAGGTTTCCTTCTTTCTTTCTTAATTGGATTTTTTCCCTTTTTTGTCTTTAGTAATTTGAGTTGTTCTCTTTATTTCTTAAAACAATTTCAGTATTTTTAGCCAATACATTTTGAGCTCTAAAATCATGTTAAGACATGAGATTCTATTTTTAAAAAATCAACATAATTAAGTGGAGTAGTTCAAATCCATATGGTGGATAATATTTCAGTATTTAACTTATGTGTAATTATACCCTTAATACATCCAAGTAGATTGCACTTACACGAAGTGGAGAGTTGAGTAATCAAAATCAGCATCTACTTTTTCAGCTAATGTGTGTTCGTGTGTGTGTGAATAATTAAGTAAAACACTATAAATTCACGAATTGTTTCAATTCTCAACCCTCGATGGTCAAATTTTTATTTTCATCATTCATAAAATTCACACACCTCCAAACTTATTCTTTTTATTTTACTAATTTTTCAGCGTGTGATCTAAAACTAAATCTTTATACCAACTTCTCACCCTTTTTAGTCCTTTTTTAGTATAGATGGATTTCACTAATTGCAAGTCGACACTTCACCAAATAAGACTTCTTCAAATTTTGATTGCTTCAACCTCCAAGATTCAACTAAGGTAACAATCTCTTGTCAAATATCTAACTTTCTCAAATAAGTGTTTGAGGCTTAATCAAGAAATGTAGTGTGTAAATACATAATAATTATTATTTTTATATTATTTACAGACTTCTCTCCATTAAAATTTCTAAATGACTTTTGTAGCATTTTAGGCCAATGACTCACAAGTCAGATGAACATAGGGACCAAGTTTTTAGATACCCTTGCAGGTTTAATCACCCGAGTCATAAAGGTTACGAAAAGACGTTTCACAATGAGAAATTTTTTCTCTTTTCTTTTTTTTTTCCTCTTTTTTCCTTGATTAATGCAATGCCCCCTCATTAAATACTCATTCTCAAAAATAAACCCCTAACTTAAGATTTTCACCTAATTTTTATCATATTGACATTAGACAATTCACACAAGAATTTACATATATGGAATCCACATTCATATCCATATCTCCATACAACAGTAAAATCACTCACAAACTAATCTAAATCTGGTAACATATCTACAGTTCATAAATTAATACATAATTTCAAATATATTTGCCGATAAGGCTACTTATCCCACACAAGCATGCAACAAGAAAATCTTTTTGTTTTATTTTTATATTTTTGAATTTTCAATTTATTTTATTTTATTTTATTTATATAATAAAGCAAAAAAACGCAAAATCACATACAAAAATTAAATATTCAATATTTTCCACTCCCAAACTTAAAATAGACATTGTCCTCAATGTCTTGAAGCCTAGTATAACACATATATGGGTGGTGAAGAAGGTACTCCCAAAATTTTTCTATCTAATATTTGAGGTGGCTTATGGATCAAGTCATTCCATTCTTTTTTAAGTTACCTCCTGTTTGATATTGATGTACCTTCGAAAATGAAAGAAGACAAATATACGATTTAAAAGATGGTTTAAAATCAATAATGTGGCATATATGATAACCAGTTTTTTTACATCCCAAGAACTTTGAAAAATGTGCCACATATCCTTTCTACTAGTTTTGACTCAAATATATGGCTTAATATCGATATGATGACCCTTTTTATTGAAACAAAAAACATGCCTAAAATTATTGTACCTTAATAGTCTATATGTAATGTAAATACAGAAAACATAATAAATAAAAGGATAAGAAATTGAGTTGCCTCACAATAAGCGCTTAATTTACAATATTTAGCTGGACTTTAGCATAAGTGCTTCATGACACTTTGAATATGACTTTGGAGGTCCTACTTAACTTGCTCAATTTAACTTTGTTTCATATTTTCACAAGTCCTCCAAAATCGTACTTTGCCCTTTTGAATACTGTATGCCTTGCCTAAATTGCTCAATTTGAACTCAACGAATAATACTTCAATTTCCTCATCGACTTTAATCACCAAATCAATGAAGTTGGAGGTTTGCATGCTAATCTCATATTCTTTGAATACCACTAATTCATTTGGCTCATTCATATTAATCTATTCATTTCAACATGTTCTTCTTCTTTAGTTGGTTCATCAAGTTGAATAATGAAGAGATTCTTCATGGTGTGTTATTTGACTCATTTGAAATTACTTGATCTTTACTCCATTTATATTTTTGCATGAAAATGTCACCCGTAACTATTTCACCATCATCATCTTGTTCATATGGATCATCAAATATAATCTCCTCATAAACAATGGATTTGATATTTAGTCCCTTCGGAAATCCATCCTTATCAAATACAATATGTTGATCGTATCCTCACTTTCTAAATTCTTATCTGAAGAGGGATTCTCCAAAAAGTATGTCACCTTCATTTAAGTCAGGATCAATCATTGTGAAATTTTTTACATTTTACTTCTTTTCGGTCCCTGTCAATGGAGCAAAGAAAAACATGTAAATCAATTGAAAAAAAAAAACAAATCAAACAAAAGTAAGAAATAATTAAAACCAATATTAAATAAAAACAATCACCAACAACGGCGCCAAAAACTTGTCATTGATTTTATATCTCACAAGTGTGCGAATCATAACAAGTAATATAGTAACCAATAAATCTGGATATCGTTCCCACGAGAACTACTATCTAACAATTTTTTAAATTATTCATAACTTTAATTTAATCGAAAACAAATAATAAGATTTTTTTTTGATGTCTAAATTATTCTAATTAAACTAAATTATCTAACGTACACAATTTATCGAATTCGGGTTTTTAAAGTATGAATGTGGATGCTAGGACTTACAATTTTACATATGGATCATCTTTAATTCGCCAATCAAGATGCATTATTATTGTGATGTTCGATCGAATTTTTCTAAAATATTCAATTCACCCCTCTCAAGTTTGTATTGAGTCCATTTAACTAATTTAATTTCATATCTCTATGTAAATCAATCTTAGTTAAGTGAAATATTAATTCTAAAAATTTATCTAATGACCACAGTAATTAGTATAGATATATTTACATGTTATACTAGATTATCGAATTTTACTATGTGGTCTAAATGTAAAACTCACCTCTCGATTTATAATAGATTTACAAAATTATTGAATAATTGGCCAAAGAATTCAAAGTATTAAATTCATGAATAAAATCAATACATATGCATTTAAAGAATTATAATATTGAATAAAAGAAATAAAAGGGTCACACAAAGATTACATTGTTCGCCTTAACTTTGAATTTAGACACTCATAATAATGAAAGAAAAACAAAAATTATAGAGTTCATAATCGGATTTTGAAATCTGGATCATGTAAAGAATTAGATCTTGCACAAAGAATTTTATTCAACCTTAAAAGTTTTCAAACACTAACTTTTGCTATTTGATATTGATGATTATGTATTTTTCTTCCCCAAATTGTGTGGAACTCATTCAAAAGTGCCAACAACTTGTATTTATATTCATCCCACATATATATCGAATATTGGGTTTTTATGGGCTTCAAAACGGGTCAAAACATGCACTAAATATATCAAGGTGGCGCCTCGACGCCACGACTCAATAATTCACAAATGGGTGGCGCCACGTGTGAGAATCTACACTTCACTTTTTTTCAATATTTTTATCGTAAATTTCTCTCATAATATTCGATTGAGACAATCAAATTGAGTTGTAAAAAGTAACTCAAAGGGATACAATTTTACTAAAAATAACTTTTTCCAACTCGAACGTTTACTAGATAAAAAATGAGTTTCAATCTCGGGCTCAAAATTTGGAACATACTTGTGCGGTCAAAAATTGATTTGTGTCCATATTTTGATTATAATTCACTCCTTTTGATTTCTAATTGCATCCAATTGACTCCTATCATTCTCGAATCTTCATCGTGAGGTCCGACACAGCTTTTAAATATTTACATTTTAATCACTAAACTTTGGATCTTGCCATTTTTCGCCAATGTTTGCTTATTTCTTTCAATTAAACAAAATAAACAATAAATTAGGCTATAATTGTTTGGAAGAAATATTAATTATCTATATTTTTAAATCCAAATAAGTGTATAAAATATAGTTATCAATATATAATGTGGAATTATGTAATGCAAGTGGCATAATGTGGCCCGGGGTACTCAAAGCTCATGTTCATTCCCTAGACGAGTTCATTTGGTGGATTGATTATATTCCTCATTTCCCTTCACGATTAAAATTAATACAGTCAAGTTCTTTTGACGTCAAAAAGGGACAAAATTCACGAGTTCAAAAACTAATTTTTTTATAAAAGGCAAATTTATCTCAACTTGCAGCCTTAATTTAAAACGGAATTTGTTTCCTCATCATAGATCATGTGGATTTGTAGTAAAAGTCTAGTACGTGACCCTTTTACTCTAATATCACATTAAACTATATCAAACTACATCGTTTAAAAGTTCAATACTAATATGTAATCCTGATCTAGCTAGATATTTCGAGAACATGAGTCGGCATTCACATGGAGGACTAGAAGGGGAAAAAAAGATAAATGTTTTATCCCAAAATTTTCATAAATTAGAGCCCTACTTTTTTTCGTTTCCGCAAATAAAAAAGAGAGACAGAAAAGGAGAAAGTGTGCGGATTTTATCACCAAAGTGAAGATATGAATATAACAACTTCTCGCATTTTGATTTTGACTCAAAAGCAAAAGCAAAAGTCAAAGAATAAGATACCTTGGTATCTTCCTTTTTCAAATTAATTAGCATATTAGTTATGCAGCTTAACTAATTATTATTATGAACATAAGAATGTGGATTAATATATGTTATTTAACTTAAATGCATTGACAATAGAATACTAGCTCTCTTTTCCATTTTTTTTCTCTGGTCTTTCTTTACGCAACTCTCTAAAATGTGTTTCACATGATGCTACTTTAATTTTATTCTCAATTTATAAATCCAAGTTGCGGGATTATCACAAGCTACAATAATTAATAAAATCGGAAATTGAAATCAATTCCTCTATTTGCACACAAAATCTTTACTCAGAGAAAATATAATATTAACAAAGATAAATACTTCAACAAGTTCTTATTGAAAGGGTGAATAACTGATTAAATTTACGGGTAATAAGGACTGAGCTCCCCAACTTTTCACGTATTACGACTATGGTCTTCAATTTTCAAAAGTGAGATTTTGGTTCCACAACTTATTTGCATATATAAATTTGGATCCCATGTTACGAAAACCAATGTAAACATTAAATTTCACTTGGCTTTCAGCTATAAATCTGTCATATGAAAATCACGTGTGATTTAACATCAATATTGATGAGGTTGATCAATTGGGGATTTAGTTTCACGAATTTAAATAGTTCACGATGCAAAAATTCATTTTCGAAGGTTGAGGATCTAGCCCAAATTTACCCTAAATTCAATGCTCACTTTCATATGATATTATGCACCTATTTAGTTTAGACAAAAATTAGATTTTCAGTAGATTTTGATAAAATTTTATGAAATATGTTGTTAAAAAGTTGTGGGTTTCATTAAATGAGAGTTATACAACTATGGCGTTGCTTGACAAAGTTCTTGATAAAAGCATTAATAAATTTTGATAAAAGTTAATGAAATGTGCGGTTAAAAAGTTGTAAATCTCATGAAGTGTGTGATAAAAATTGAACTTTAACCAATACACTTTTGGTTAGTGAAGTCGAGTTTTTTAGTAAATGGGTGTTCACTTAGCCTCTATATGGCAAATTTATAAATGATTTATAAATATGAATAGTAAAAGAAATAATAGCGAGTTCTTTAAAATATGTGGATAATAATGAGTAAGAGTTATGAATGTGATGTTGAAATTAATATTTAACTTTAGCTGAATTTAGAAACCAATTTATAAAAAGGCTTAATGTATAGAAAAACTTATGACAGGATTAGTACTTCACAAGATTTCAAGGTTAGAATACTTCAGATGGATCAGTCGGCATCCCTACTCGAGCTCTGAATATTACATGGTGAAATAATTTGTACTGAGATTGGATCAATCTTGATGACACTAACACATGGTAACATATTTCATACATATTAAGCTTTTAGACAATGTGACTTAACAATTTGTGCATGCATTTTATAAGATAAAAACTAAAGTGAATCTATTTTCAACGGGTTGATAGAATTCGAAGAGGCTGTAATTCTTCAGCAGGTGAATTGGCTGAAGGTCATGTGAGATCTCCAGTCGTACTAGGAGAAAACATGAGTGTTGGCATGTCTGAAGTTGAAACTGAGTGTTGGAAAAGGTAGCATAATTCTTGGAGGCATTTGTTGACGTCAATTTTTGCACGAATACGTGGCCAGCATAATCCCGATCACCTTCCCTTCAACTCGGTATCACCTGCACACTGGAACATTTCATTAGAAAGCTAAGGTCGTTGATTGAGAAAAAAGTCCAACGACCGTTTGCACTCCGGCAATCAAGTCAATGGTCGAACAAGAGAGAAATGAGTGCAAGAAAGGGAGATGAGTTTGGCTAGGATTAGAATTCATGTACCTTAAGTGAGAAGTGAATTCACACATATATAGAGAAATTAAATGGGCTAAGCGAGTTTAGTGAAATGGGCTCAAATCCAAGCCCAAGATGCAATTGCATATTTACACATATGCCCAATCAATTGATTAGTTGATGCCACATCGCATATATGGCATCACCTCAATCTGAGCATGCCACGTAATTTATAGTTGTAATAATAGTCCCCAGAGTCTGAGTTGTACATTCATGTGCAGGTTGAACTTTGAAATACAAGCTATCAAGAGGCGATTTCTTATAGATTGTCTAAAAAATATGTATAGCTCCAATAAGTGAGGTTTACGAACTGCATCGAAAATTTACATTTATCCCGAAAAGTTGTGGACTTCGGAATTGTCTTGAGAACATAAGCCGCTCCAATATATGATGACTTACTAACTGTCTCGAAAATATTTGTACGAGCTTAAATAAGCAAGGGCTTATAGATTACCTCAAAAGATGTCCCATATAATTATCAAAATCTAGAAAGCATCTTCTCTTTAATATGGATTAAACCAATTTGTAATATAACATAATATCTCCACTACACATATATAACGTAAATTTGGATCCATTTGACCCTTCCAAATACTAATGACGATAACATGAATGATAATAAATTAAACTTCTCCAAAGTAGAATATGTAGAGAGTCTATAATATATCATAGCAGATAAAATATTGTCGATAATGAAATAAAAATATAGATAATGTGGCTGTAATGAAAATAGTGTTATGACATGCCAGTAATGATGTGCCTGCGTACTGACAGCAATAATATAATGCATATGCTAACAATAATACTGTAATGATACTAAGATATCAGTATCATTCATTGACCTCAATTTTTGCTCGGATACGTGGTCAACATAATCTCGACCATCTCTCCTTCACATAAGCATCACCTGCACACTAGAATACCCTATTAAAGGCAAAGATCTCCGGTTAAGAAAATGGTTTGACGATCGTTTACATTCTAACGGTCAAGTCAACTGTCAGACTAAAGAGAAATGAGTGAAAAAAAGGGATAGGAGTTTGGCTAGGGTTAGAATTCATGTACGTTAAGTGTGG
Organism: Fraxinus cuspidata; assembly: GCA_903798385.1. NCBI lineage: Eukaryota > Viridiplantae > Streptophyta > Magnoliopsida > Lamiales > Oleaceae > Fraxinus > Fraxinus cuspidata. Next base: position 12,813 of record CAIGRP010110501.1, read on the forward strand.
ATTCACAAACATATAGAAAAATGAAATGGGCCAAGTCGGTTTAGTGAAATGGGCCAAAATACAAGTTGAAGATACAATTGTTTAATTAAATGACATAATCAATTCAATAATTGATGCAACGTCAGCATATATGGGACCCTCCCCATCTAAGCATGCCCGTAATTTATAGGTGTAATAATAGTCCTCAAGTCTAAGTCTTACATTCATGTGCATGTCGGAGTTTGAAATATAAGTTGTCAGTAGATGAGGTCTTACAAATTATATTAAAAATATGAGCAGCTCTAATAAGTAAAGGCTTACGAACTGCCTCGAAAATATGCATAAATCCAAAATAGCCGAGAATTACGAATTGCCTTGAGAATATAAGCCACTCCAATCTATGAAGACTTACTAACTGTCTCAAAAATATTTGTGCGAGCCTCAATAAGCGAGAGCTTACAGATTTTCTTGATAGATGTTGCATATAATTAGTCAAAATTTCGTCACATCTCCTCTATAGTATAGACTAAACCAACAAAGCAATATAACATAATATCTCTAATACACATACATAAAGTAAATTGGGATTCAATTGATCCCTCCAAATAATAATGAAGATAGCGTGAATAATATTAGATTAAACTTTTTAAGGTAGAATATATAGAGAGAGCCTATCATATATCATAACAAATGATATGTTGTTGATAATGAAATGAAAATATAGATAATATGGTATACATAGAGATTGTAATAAAAATAATGTCATGACATGCTAGTAACGATGTGGCATACGTATTTGGTAGTAATAATATAATGCATATACTAGTAATAATAATGTAATGATATTAAGATATTTGTATCACATGTTGACCTCAATTTTTACACGGATAGGTGGCTAATAGAATCCCGGCCACTTCCCCTCCTTGTAGGCTTTACTTGTATACTGGAACACCTCGTTAAGAAACAAAGGCCGTCATCGAGAAAAATGTGCGACAACTGTTTGCACTCCGAAAATCAGATCAAATGCTGAACAAGAGAGAAATAAATATATGAGAGGAAGAGAGGTTTTGACTAGGGTTAGAATTCACATACCTTAAGTGTGAAGTTGATTCACACGCGCATAAAGAAATGAAATGGGTCAAGTGTGCTTAGTGAAATGGGCCTAAATTTAATCCTAAGATGCAATTGTTTAATTGAATGGATCTAATCAATTGAATAGTTAATGCCACATTGGCATATATGATACCTCATTCGTCTGGACATGCCATGTCATTTATTAGTGTAACAACATTAAAATTAAGCCCAGCATAGGCCCTTCGTCATTTGGAGCTTAAAAATTGTGCGGAGTTTGTAGTTTAAATTCAAGAAATTAACTTTAATATCATGTTTCAGATCTATTAAACGATTTGTCATTAGTTCTCTACGCATTTCGATATTGTCTACTTTAATTAAGAAAAAGGGGTTTCACCGTATTATTCATGCCAGAGACGTTGGTTTGGGGGATTATCCGCTCTACTTCACGGTGAAGACAGAAAAAGAGGGAGATTTTACATGGAAAAAAGTTGTAATAAGCTCTAATACTGCAAATGAGGAAACGGAGATTATTGGAGACTCAAACCGAGAAACTGATTCAACTGATCTGATTAAGAGCTTTATTTGGTTTATAGGATGTTTTGAGTCGGAAATGGAAAGATGGTTTTCAAATTCATAATGTCTACGTCAGAGAAGCCTAATAAAATTAAAATAAATGACTGAAAAAAAAAAAGTTGTTGGTACTAGGAAATGACGTGGCACTTTCCGAGACAACTTTAGGAAAATAGATGTTAAAAAATGCTTTATGTTAATTTTTATGTGGTCTGGGGTTTGGATACACGTATGAACTAAGCATGTACTCTATTTTTAGGGATAATCCTTAATTTTCCAATTAAAGGAACCACCCCTTATATATACTAGTATGTAACAAGTGTGTTGGACTTGAAATTGTAACTACTTTGTGACATATTATTTGTTTATTTATATAGGTATTAGAAAACTTGGGTAAAGTTGACCACATTTGTCTTATGCACAATTTGTCTAAAAAAATTCGCAAAATACTGAATTAAATTTCCTCTAGCCTCCCCTGACTTTTATTTTCGTATATTTAATTAATTGAATCGTTTTCTCATTAGAGGTTGGATTTGTGAAATTTTTCGGAAATAAGAGATAGCGAACATAGACTTCAAACATCTACTTAGTTTATTATAGGATAAAGTAAATTTATTTATTTATTTATCTTTAGTTTTATATATATAAGAAAAATAATTTATTATTAATTTTGAAAAAATCATATAGCAAATATAGGACATGTCATACAATAATTTATTTATTATACTACAGGTTCGAACCATTTAACCTCTTTTTTGCTTGGACTTGGCCATATTATTATTATTATTTTTTTTATTTTTTATTTTTTTTTAAATTTCAGTCTTTGTAAAACTACAGTATCCAAAGCTAGGTTTACGCTTAACTTGCTACAACTTTGCTCATGAAAGAAAAAAAATATTATTACAAATTAGCACTCTAAATCAAATAAAACATGAAAGTCTAAAATTACTTTAATCATCACACGACCTTCTAAGAATGAAAAATTCATTGGACCTTCATTTCGCTTAAAAAGAAATGATTCGTGGCAATAGAACAGTCTAAAATAGAAATTTCATAAATTTATATCCATGATATTAGAATTTACATTGAAATGTGAATCAAGTTTATGTAATCACAAAAAGAACTTCATAACACTCATCAACTTATAAGTAGTTTATGTACATCATTTATATGGATATTACTAAAACAACTAATAAATAATAAAAAGAAAAAAGAACTACAAGAGCTTTTTAGCATAATTCAAAGACCAAAATATCCATATATTTTTTTGGTAGAACTGTCCCACGCAAATCGACTTTTCATAGAATGCCCAACATTCACATACATAAGCATCATCTAAGCTTTTTCCGAGTTTTGAGAATCTCCAGAAGAGAACGCTTTCATTGGAAACAATAATTATAAAATTTGTGCTCGTTATATGATTTAATCGAAATAGATAGCCACAAAACATATGGCATAAAATGTCATTTATAATGGTAAGTCTCGACATGTACGTCATAGACATAATACCATTCGAAAGTTACTCTCAAATATAATAATACAGATTGTTTTATTGAAAAATAACATATTGAATTCGTTTATAATTGAGTTGTCTAGAGAGAATAAAATGTAGTATCGAGGGGAAATTGATGTAAAGCCTAAATTAATGGGTTAGCTTAATGGAAATTTAATTTGGCAACTTAAGATCCAACAAACAAGTTCATTAGTAAAACTAATTATGATTAACTCAATGGGAAGCATTTCAGAGTTTTAACTCCTCCCTATTTCTATGATACAAATAAGTGTTACTTACCAAAGATTGGTTAGGGGGACCTATGCTTTTAACGATGAATATAACTTGTAAATAGTATAAGTTGAACATTATAGGGTACTCTTTATAGAACCTTACCTGTGAGGAGTGTTCTAAATTGAGCTCATATACTCGATGCTTTTTCGAAATGTCTAACATATGGGGTATGCGCGTAATAATGCGATCAATGAAATGCGTTGATAGCATATGCTCACTTAAATACCAAAATGTGCACTTATTTGCGTTAAAAATTATGTAAAAACTAGGGCAAAGCCCCGCTCATTTTTATAATTTAAGAAAATAAATAAATTGAACTCAAAAAATATCAAATTAACCTAAATCATCCAATCCCATGAATTATATACAACAATCTATAGGGTTTTGACATTTAAAACAAAATAAAAAATCATAACAAATTCTTCGTAGAGTCACAAATTATCAACGTCAAGCTCGAGCCTCCTTCAATCATTCTCTAATTTTACTAGCAAGTGATGCTAATAATGAGTAATCTTGAATTTTTAATTGTTGTGACAATGAGGAGATCTTATTACTTTACTTGATTCCTTATTGATAGGGGTGTTGACTCTATGTACATAATTACATTGGTTTCTTAGACTGTGGCTTCTCTTGATTTAAATGGCTTCTCTTGATTTAAATGGAGCCCTGAGGTTAATAAAAATATCCTACAATCTACAAAAGGTAATAAAAATTCTCGAATTGAAATAAGGGAGCCAGATAAAGATGATTTTATATCAGATGACAGGAAGATGACTTGGATGAAGAAGAATTTGAATTATAATCCAATAAAGAGTTAGAAAATATTTAGGATTTCTTAAGTCGATATTCATGTCTAATTTAATTATACGAATTGATTATCAAGTAGTTGTTATAAATATAGTATTATGTTTTTTGAAAAAAAAAAATTGAAGAATTTGTATAAAGTTCAAGTAATTATAGTATTATGATTTTGAGCAATTTTTTTTTTTAAGAATATGTATAAAATTTAAAGAATGCATTATTTTATTTATTTATTAGTTTAGAATATTTAAAATAATATTAAAAATTGAAAAACACATAATTACGTATATGCATCGCATAAGCACGCATATTTTTGTAATGCTTAATACTCGACCAAAATGCATTGTCGTATATTACGAATTTTAGAACCTTGCCTGTGAGTATGAAATTTGCCAATTCTACGAGAATTTGCTTAGGCAAATTATTTAGCGTACTTGCAGAACCAAGAAGGTTTAGGTGCGAAATAATGAACACAATAGAGAATCAAAATTTAGGGCCGAAATAATGTGTGCAGACTTGGTCGGTTTTATGAGAACTTAGGTGAATTATTTATCGCACTTGCATAATCAAGAAGGTTTAGAGCCGAAATAATAAACATAATAGAGAATCAAAGTGTATATGAAATATAATGTGTTCAATCTATTGTCTAATATTATAATAACGGCTAACATTTCAAAATATTACATTCACTAATTAACCAAGTGAGTTCAATAAATTTGTACTCTTCTTTTTTGTTTCGAGTCGACTTCTTCCATTCATGTGGAGAATTGTTAGAATTTACGAGATATTTTATAGCTGTGAATCGGACAAAGTCTCCATTGGTATGATGACTAGTTGGAACTCTTCAATTGTAAATGGTGCATATTAAAGAGTCGGTTATTTTGAGATAGTGTGATCTAATGGTTGATATTATTTGTTTTCCACAAAAAGCAACCATTCCAAGAAAAATATGAAAATTTATAAATACGACATTCATAATTCTATTTTCTTCACTCCAAATCATTTCATATAATTGATCTAGTTATGTCAAAATAATTTTCAAATTATTTTTTAATTTCGTGTTCGATATTTAAGTATTTGATATCCTCCATTCTAGAAAATTACAGTCAAGCGTTAGTTCGCGTATCAAAATTAATATTATTCTATATTAATATTGGAAGAAGTATTGTATCTTAGGAGATAGATATCAATTTGATTATATCAGCACCCGTGCAGGAGGTAAAATCCGTCTTAATGAGATTTGTATTTGCATACTTCGCTTCATGTCATCTCCTTCTTATTTATGCATTTCAGTAAGGTAAAATTTGTGTTCACATTTTGGTTTCGATAAGTCAAAATTCAATTAGATATTTTGCACATGTAAGTTGCAATTTTATTGTCTTTGCATGCACATAGTTATAATTCATGCACCTGTTTATCGAACAGATATAATGCGTAATACCATGTATGCGTAACAAAGAGTATGGAGATCTCTATATAAAGTCACTTGAGGAGATATCAAGGCCTTGGGATATGTGTACGTGTGCTTGTGTTGTACTAGGATATTCTTATTTATTTGTATATTTTACCTCGCTACTAACTGTGAACATGTAAATATAGGTTTTGTAAAAATCTTAAGAAAATGCAAAGACCCAAATGTGCACTACAAATATACAGGTCAATTTTTTTAATTGGTTTTGACTGATGAAGTTAAGAGAAATAGGATGTTTTTAATTACATTGGCATGCTACATTGATGTGCAACATAACCCGTAATTGAATATGTGACGTTTTAAGTTTTTATCTTTGACACCTTTATTTTTATTGTAATGCACATTATTTAATGTTTGTTACTTAGTTGTGCCTTCTATTTTTCTATATTTTTGGATCACAATCCTTTTTTGCTGCGTTGAGCTCTCCTGATGTTGAGCTAATCACTTAGTATTGCTACTATAAAAAAGATTATGCATGCAAGTTTTATGGTTTGTAATATTGATGCTTTTGCATTTGTTATTTACCGGTGACATAGTAGGTCAACTAGTCATGTTCACATATTACAATGATATAAGTAACTTGTTTGTCACGATCTATTACATTTGAGATTGAGCATCATAATCTATAACTTTTAATGTTTTATATTGATTATGAACTTTCACACCATTTATTTTATATGTAATAATGCATGAATACATAAAGGATTTCCGCAACATATAATGTCATATATCTTATAAAACAAATGTCATCTTTGATATGTAATCTTATGTATCTTGTAACATGCTATTGAAGTCAAAGATGCTTAGCACGTAACATACAATACATTATGATAATCTATGTCACGTGACATTGCACTTGATATGTGATAAATAAGTCGCAACAAGTTAGAAGTCATGGACCATATCGTTAAGAATTGTAACTAGCTAATATCCTAAAAAAAGAAACGTACAGTTTCGCTCATCTCACTACATATCATAGTCACATGGTGCAATACAATATGGTGTGTATCAGATCTAAAAATTTAAAATACGATGTCGTAACAAAGTATGACATACATTAAACGAGGTAGAGACAATAAAAATCAGATTTGATTAAGCATATGTTTGAGCCTCATTTTGTTGAAAACATAGATTTTATAATACTGATTTTTGGAGATTGTATTGTTAAAAAATAAGAAAAATACTTGGATTTTTGTATAAATTATTTTATTTAGAGAATATGTGGTTGAAAATAAATTTGAAAAAAAAATGAGTTTTGAAATAATGGTGCTCAAACATGGGCTAAATACTGAAAAATAAAAATGAAAATTCAAAACAGTCCAAATTAAGTAGTTCAAGTGGACCCAAAAGTTCAAATACTAGTCATTCTCATATACAGTAAAAAAATAAAATCAAAACAATATATCAAAAAATTGCTATATGACTGTCGTGGGATTTATTTATTATTTATTTTTATTTTTTACTAATTTCCTGTCCATTGATAGGATCAAATCTTCATATTAAGAATACAAAATTTTACAAATATGAATAGCCAAAAACAAATGAGTATTTTCAATTTACCTTAAGATTCGGAAAAATGATTATGAATTGTTTAATGGTTGTAACTGTTTTGAATTCGTTGGAATAGTGATTTATTGGTTGTTTATTTGTGTTAAATTATTTAAAATAGAGTAAGTACTGGATATTAGTAATTTTACCAAATTGTTTTGGTAAAATATTTAGCAATTTGGAATGTCATTAATTGTAGGCGTGATTGCGGGTGAGTTCCTGGTTGTTGATGTGTTTTAGTTACATAAAAATCAGAGAAATTATGGAAGTAATTTTGGTTTATATCTATATAATTTTTCAATATTTAGAGTATATAAATTATCATGTAGTATCTTATGAATTGTTTTTTTCCATTTGGTATATGTGAATTTTTTTAATTTTAAAATGACAACCTTATTAAAATGAGTAATTCGTATTTTTATATATCTAAATGTTTAATTATTTAATGCAGCATGCAGTTCATTCAAGTGATTAAAAATAGCAGCTACCATGTTTCCCATAAAAAAAAAAAAAGGGATAAAAATAACAACTCACTTAGCCAATATTTGAGCCCCATAATTTAAAATTTTAAAATTTTATTTTACTCTTCAAAATTTTTAATTTTTTAAATTTTATTTAAACATTCGCTTTTCATTTTTTTTCATTTTTTTTTTTAAAATTTTCACTGAAAATACCCAAAACGTCAAAAACGCATTTTCAATGTTTTGTTTCATTTCCTCCTAACATATTTTATAGATAACTAACTCTAAAATTAAAAAATTTGAATTGTTTCTTTAATTCAAGAAACAAAATCGTCCAGATTTTCACGTGTATATTATATCAAGAATAGATGATTTGAAATTTACCTAAATTCGATGATTGATTCCTGAATTAATCGTGAATCACGAAATTTCAGCTTTTTAGATCACGAGTTTCCTACTTTTTAGTTCCAAGAACTTGATGTTCCAAACTTCCAAATCTTTTATGGTATTCTCTAAAGTTAAGACTACACCGATGGGTGGACCCTTCTTTTTACTAAATCAAGAAACAATTGGTTGGACTAGATAATAAGAAAAATAATTTTTCTCACTCTCTCTCCCCTCAATTTGAACACAATGAAATTATATATTATGATTATTCTAGGATTTTTATATTCATCTAGTCTCTATTTATAGAGATCTAGACGTTCCAATCTATGTATAATAATAATTCCAATTTTAGATAGAAGTTTTAATTAGAATTCAAATAGGAGTTTTAATTAAAATTCAAATCCAATTAGTTTATGTTTAATAACACGTATAGTTCTAACACTTCAATTATAATTGCAGTTAACTTTACAACTTTCATAATACTTATAATTAAGTACACTTTATTATAATTATAATTAAGCCCAAAACTTTTATTATAAATTTAATTAAGTTCAAATACTTTATAGAGCTACTACAGGAACATAATATATATTATCCAACCAATAATCACATCTGTCTAGTTGACCATAGACCACCAGCAAGCGTACATATCGTTGTTAGGTAATAAAATTGATGAATTAAGAGTATCGTTCTACAAGAAATAAATTCAATTTAAATTTACTAGTTTCGTAAGAAATTCGAATTATATAAATAAAAGATATTTGATATTTATGATTATTCTAAATAAATCAAAGAAATATTTAAAGAATTATATTTTTTTATCAAATTATGGATGAATGTATTGGATCTCGAATCTGCATATTGATAACTATTTCAATTTTTTATTAATAATCTAATTTTATTCATACATTTTTGACAATAGATAAAACTATTATACATAATTTTCTTTTCCATGACAAATTAAATCTATCATAACCACGACCCTAATCTATTTTTAACCAGAATTCAAATGATTAAAATAAATTAAAGTTTAGATTATTTATATAATTGCACACGTCATAATTCCTAATATCTATTGTACATATTTTAATTTTGTCGCGTTCTAAGCTTAATGTGAGTTTACCAATACTACAACAAGCAATTAATTATCTAATTGGTGGTCAATTAATCAAATAATGCAATGGGTATGCAAAAATAATCAAGAAACGCAAGAATTAAACTAAACTATAAGTCTTGAATTACAACAAATAAACAATATGATTCATTTTATTTAATATAAAAACGGATCTAGTCTAGCATTTTAATATATAAATTACAAAAAGAATAATAGAAAAATATCACCCGAATCATGAAATAAATCAAAAGATGTTGATCTTCAAGTTGAAGGTTGAATTTTTCAAAATCTTAATGTAATCGGCTTTAATTCCTCATTAGGACTTAATCTCCTATCTCAAAATATAGCAATTGTCCTCTTGTTCTCGATGAGTTTGATTATATTATTATGTACAAAGAGGTAAGAGAAGGTTATTCTCAATGTGTGGCTCTCATTCTCTATTTATAAGAGGCAACAAATATGTCAAAATCGTATTCAATTTAGGTTCCAAATGAGTTTGAATTGTGAAAGGAAATTGTTGATTCATCTGCGAAAAAAGCCTTCGTGCGCACAAGCATAACCATTGTGCTCGCCATTGATTCAAATGGATCTCGGGTCAAAATTTTGTGAGTCTTCTGCGTGTGCCAAAATTGTCCCCCGCGAGCGCTGGTTCTGTTTGTTTCGTCCTTGAGTGGCCATCGATATGTGGTCATAATTTTCTTTCTCGATACCAGATTGAGCCGATTAAAAGTACGTTGGAAAGATAACTCAAATGGTTACAATCTTTTTTCTTGTAATACAATTTTTCTAATTCGAACGTTTGCTATCTTAAAATATGGGTCTAAATTTGAGGCTAAAAATCCGAAGTGTAACTTATTCGGCTGGAAATTGATTTGTGAAAATATTTCAAATTTTATTTCATTCATCCGACCTCCAATTGCATTCAATTTAATCATCATTTTATGGTATGAATTAACTATTTGATGTTTACGTTTTGGTCTCCAAACATTGAATTTCCTTCGGTTTCACACGTTATTTGTTCTTTTCTTCCAAGTCCACCAATTTGAGTTGGGTTCAACCTAACAAAAATAATAATACATAATTAAGATATAACTCATCCAAATTACTAACAAATACTCTAATTTGATGACCTAGATAAGTGTACACCATTAAAAATCACAAAAAAAATATAATCCTGTCAAGAAATTTAGATGAAATATACAGCGATCAAGTGAAATTTAATTCCCTATGCGATCATGCTATAAAATTAAACTCGACACGTGGTCCATTCAATACACTCCAAGTGTACTAGTGTCACATTTAACTATTTATGTAATAAGGACAGGCACGTATAGTGAATTGATTATCACTATTACCTTTTAGTACAAGGTGTCAACCCTTACACATTGGTTGTAATAAATTATTTATGATCAAAATATAAGTTGTCACAATTTACTTCTCAATGCAAATACCCAATTTATATTATCACAAGTGATCATTAACAATTTAATTTGCATGCTCAATAATAAATAAATAAAATCACAATTTATTTATTGTAAATTATTATTTTATCATAACAAAGTATATTATATGGGCACACAACTCAACGTTCTCATGGAGGACCAGAAGCATAAGAAAAAGAAAGATAAACGTGTAAAGCCAGAAATTCCATAACTTTGAACCCTAGTTTTTTGCATTTCTTAAAATAAAAAAAGATTAGAAAAAGAATAACGCGTATGGATGTTATCTTCAGAGTGACGAAAGGAATATAATTGCTTGCATTTTGATTTTGACTCAAAAAGAAAAACAAAAGAATATGATTATCTTGGCATCAGACCTTTTTCAAATTGGTTGGCATCTTAGTTACGCTGCTTAATTAATTATGAACTCAAGCATGTGGATTAATGTATGTACAATTTTCATATTTTCTCACGTCTTTCTTTACGTGTCGGGGATGGAGACTAATTCCTTATTTCGTCCACAAGATCTTTCACGGAAAATATTATACGAGCAAAGATGAATAACCCAGAAAGAAGTGCTCATTGGAAGGGTGTAAGTAGTTAAATTCACTGCACACTTTCATATTGTATTATGTATTATATCATACAATTAAAACCCTTACTAAAAAGTTTTCAAGCTTCAGTTTTACCCTTAGATTTTCGATGAAAAAATCTGCAACGAGTTTTTGATCTTCAGAAATAGATTTTTTTCCGGTCAAGGAAGCCACATTCTTATTTTTTTTTAGTTAATGGGGTTTCACTTGTGTACAGTAATAGATTTGCAGTTCTGGGAATAAATCAAACTCAAAGAAGCTGGCACGAGGTAATATATTTTGTACAGCTTAGGCTTTTAGGCGAGGTGACTCAACAACTTCTACACGGATTTGATAAGATACAAATTAAAGTGAATCCATTTTCAACTGGTAGATAGAATTTGAAGAGGCTGCAATGCTTCAGCAGGTGAACTGGCTTGAGGTGACTGGAAAATTGGACTTCAAGGCCTCCATTATGGATTTGCGAATGTCTTTCAAGGTTTACCATATCAAGATCGGGGAGGATGCATTCGGGTGGAATCGAGCTCCAATCAAATTTATGGTTCAAGTCAACGGAAACGAGGTCAATCCAGAAGATACGAAGTCTTGAGAGATAGATCTCCAGTCCTACAAGGAGAGACACTATTTCTGGCATAAAATCCCTGGTGGAGATTTCACAATCCACACACAAGTGTAGCGAGTCAGGAGTTTGGCATGTTTGAAGTTGAACCTGAGTGGTGGAAAGGTGGAATGGTCATTGGAGGCATTTAAATTAAGCCCACAAAAATCCATTAACCATTAGGAGCTTAAAAATTGTACCAAGGACGCAGATGGAATTCAATAAATTAACTTTAATATCGTGTTTTCAGATATGTTAAACAATATTTTTCAAGTTCTCTACACATTTCAATGTTGTAAAATAAGGGTCATTGATCATTTGAAAACCCGCCAGTACACCGGATTATGATCAAATAATATAATGATAAATAGAGTGTTGAACCGATAAGGACTATGTGTTAGACCGAATTAAAATTAATTTTAACTTTAATCGAATAACAAACAAATTTTGCGATTTTTTTTATACTAATACCTAAATTATTAATTAAACTAATGAAAGTAACTAAATGTGTTTTTCAAATATATAAGATGCATTGCTAAGATGTCAAATCAGCTTATTATTTCATTTTTAGTGTAACAATTAAAGTGACAATTTGAAATCATTCATATTGGTCAATGTTCCTAATTGAATTGAAAGGCTCTCTTGATGGCGATCAAATTTATTCTCCTCATGTGACCCTTTTATAACTCGATAAAAGATGCAGATATGATAAATGCATTAACAAGTGTTAGACCACCTATTGAAACCATATAAAGTATAGAGGTATATTTATATACTTTATCGAACCTTACAATATTTATTATATTGTACTAAATCTTATTGTCTATCTCGATAACAATAAAATTAACTAACCATTTAATTGGTAATCATACAATTGAAAAGAACGATAAAAACGATAATAAATATCGACAAATCAAATCAAATTAAAGTCAAAATAATTAATTAAAAACTAAAAATACCATAACATGGGTTCATCTCCTCCTAACAATATATAAAACTAGCCTAACATATCAAAATTATAAGAAATCATATTTAAGTGAAAACAAATCACCCGAATTTTTGATAAATTGAGAAAATGAAGATGAATCGTAAAATCTTGAATCTTTTCAATGGTTTCTTGTGAATTTTCACTTGTGCCTTCTCTTCTTTGACAAAAAATCAATTTTGAATTTTCACTGGATTGAATTTTTGGAAGTCCCCTTCAATTCTCTCATAAAAATTATGAATTTTCCTAATTTAATGATAATAATTGATGAATATTGGAATATGAGATATTTATGAGAAGTCCCTAATATGTATTATTCTGTTAGGTATTTGTAGGAGTAGAAAATTGATTGAAAATCACGTCCAAATTGATTTCCAAAAGAGTGCGAATAGTCAGTATTTTAGCAATAACTTTCTATCCCGATATTCGATTGAAGTGATTCAAAGTGCATTAAAAATCTAACTCAACCAGCTACAACATTTCTTGAAATAGAATTTTGCCAATTTTAGACATTTATTATGCAAAAAATGAGTCTCAATCTTCGATTCTGGAATATAACTTGTACGATTGAAAATTGATTTTGATAATAATTTGATCATATTTCATTGCTTTTTGAGTTCTGATTCCATCCAATTGTCTCCTAACAATTTTAAAGTATATCGGATCAACTATTGAATAATTTCAATTTGGTTCTCAAAATTTGGACTTGATTTTGCCTTTGTTTCTTCCAAATTTCCTGTTGAACCATTTAGTTTTACCTATATAACATAAAATACAATAATTTAGGATATATTTTGTCAAAAGAACTAACAAATATCGTTATTTTAGGCTTTCGAATAGTAGTATAAAGTTCACTTATCAAATACCACCAAATTTAAACTTTTGTTTGTGCTCAAACAAAATTATAACCTAATAACAACAAATACATAAGCATGCAAAAATATATGGTTATACAATCTAGCTTTTAGCACAAGATTTGAAATCACCATATTAAATTTGTAAACTATTTCAAAGTCACAATACCAAATTAATAGACATTCTTCCAATGCAAAACGACGTGTGCGTGTGTGTGAAGAACTAAGTACACAATCATAAATTTACAAGTTGCTTCAATTCCGAACCCTCTGTGGTCAAATATATCATTTCAACTCTCATATGATTCACACACCACCAAACTTATTATTTTCACTATTTACTTGGTGTACAATTTAGATTGAATTTTTCATTACTATCCATACCATCTCTATTTCAGGTGAACTCTACTAATTGTAAGTCAACACATCAATATATAAGGATTCTCCAATTCTTTGAACTAGGCTAATATTCCATCATCAAAAGTCAAGTCTTTTCAAATAAGTGTTTGAGACTTAACCTAAACATTTGGTGCGTGTTCAGTTTCATACACAAATTTTATTTATTTATTTTCAAATTTCCATTATTTTTTGCACACACACACGCACACACACACTCTCTCTCTCTCTCTCTCTCTCTCTCTCTCTCTCTCTCTCTCTCTCTTCCTTAATGGCCCATTTAATTAGATTTGGTCGATGACTCTCAGATCAGATAATTTTAGGGCACCAAGTTGTAAATACCCTTACATGCTTAATAACTCGAGTCATCAAGACTGACCTTTTTATATATTTTTCTACCCTAATTAGTGTAATACCGCTCATTAAACACTTATCTAATCAAACTGACCTTTAATTTAAGACTTTTGCCTAATTTTATCGTATTAATTTAAGATAATCCACACATAAGTTTTCATACAAAGAATCCCAGTTTACATCCGTATCTTCCTACAACCATAAAATATCTCCAAACTATGCTAAATTTAGTCTAAGGATCATTAATATAGGATAGCTTTGGGTATATCATCTCTATTAAATCTATCAACCTATTCAGCATATGAATCAACTTATTGCATCATGATGAAAACTCAATTCTAGAACGCATATAATTTCAAGTTTTGTAGGATTAAGTATCAATCAATTATATATATATATATATATATTTTTTTTTTTTTTTTGAATTGTTTTTTAAAATTTTCGAATTTTTTTAATTATATAATGAAGTAGTAACAAAAAACAAATAGACAAATACTAAAAAACACACGAAAAGTAAAAACTCAAAAATTTCCCACCCTCAATTTTAAAACCGACAATGTCCTCAAAGTATAAGTAAGAATAAAAGGGGATGGGGAAGAAAAGGAATAAGTACTCCTCGAATTTTTCCGTTGAATATGTGATGAGCTATTTGTCAAGTTATCCCAATTTGTACTTTGTTAAACTCCTTTCAATGTCAATATCCATGATACCTATCAAGAGGGGAAGAAAACAATCAAAAGAATAATAATAATATAAAACTCATATTTGACTCAAATAATGTTTTCCTTTAACTAGACTAAGTGTCATGATGAAGATGACCCCTAAAGTGAATTGAGATGTAATTATAACTAATGTAACATATAAGTCAAGACTAAAGCTATATGCAATGCAATACGAAAAGAAAAATAAATAAAATGGTTAGAAAATTAGGTTGCCTCCCAACAATCGCTGAATTTAGAGTATTTAACTAGACTGTATAGAGGGACTGATCATGGTAGTTCACGCTGAAGTCTTGCAGCCTTGCAGTCTTTGCAACTTCCAACTTTACATTCTCTTTTTACTCTCCAAACTTTGTGCTCTATATTCTTCTTTCTAGCAAAGCTCCCTAGATGTTTAGATTTTTTTTCTTCGACCTTTGATGAATTTCTTCAGCAACATATTTATCGTCCTCCAGGACTATTGGTTGCTTGGGTGGATTATATAATTTAAAGATCCCATGTGCATCCTCCACCCTCACAGTCAGCTCACCCTTCTCCATATCAATTAAAGTTCAACTTGTTAAAAAGGGTCGACCTAATATAATTAGCATATCATAGTTATTTGGAGGTCCATAATAAGGAAGTCCGCGGGAAATATCAGCTTCCCAATCTTGATGAGCACATCCTCAACCTTACCCCATGGATATCTGATGCTCCTATCTGCTAGCTGCAACGTCACATTCGATCCTTTGACTTTCCCAACTCTTAGTATCTTGAAAGTAGACAAAGGAATTAAGTTTACACTTTTACATGTATCACATAAAGCATTAAAATGAAATATTTTGCGTAGTGAAATAGGTAAAGGGAAACTCTCTGGCTCCTTGAGTTTTGGAGGCAATTTATTTTGTAGCCTTGCACTACTCTCTTCGGCCATTGACACTTCATCCTAGTTTGGAAGTTTTCTTTTCTTAGATATCATGTCCTTCAGAAGCCTTGCATACATCGGGATCTGTCGGATTGTATCGATAAATGGGATGTTGATGTGGAGATTTTTCAACATATCCAAGAACTTCTTGAATTGATCATCGAGCTTTCTTTTTTGTGGTCTTTGTAGAAAAAGTAGTGGTGGCACAAATTCTTTAGTATGAGCGGTTTCCTTAACCTTTGGATCCTCTGAGACTCTTTCTGTCTTTGCTTTTTTTGTTCTGCTCATATTTCTTCAATTGTTCCTTAACCGCAATATGTATCTTTTCTTTTGTAGCAACTAGTCTCTTTACATTAATCTCTAGAAGTTGATCTCCTCTACGGATAGTTATTTCCTCAATCTGTTCTTTCTCCACAACATTCACTGCCATTACCTACTGTTTGGGATTTGTCTCAGTGTCACTAGACAATGCTCCTGGTAGTCTCTCTGAAAGTACTTTCGCTATTTGTCCCATTTGATTTTCCAAAATTTTTACAGCAGCTCCCTAAACTTGTAAGATCTTATCCGTTCTTTGCATATGTTGAGTAGATATTTTTGCCAACTTAGTCACAGATCTTCTAATGAAGACTTCTTTTCATTATTTTGAAAACCTGACGATGCAGTTTGCTGTGGTACGGTCTGAGCATACTGGTTATTCCTCTATTAAAAACCTTGGTGTTTCTCGAGCCTAGGTAATAGGTGTTAAGATTTGGATTATGTTGTTGCCTTTGAAAATTATGAGTATGGTTCACATCCTCTTACCAAAAAAAGACCCTACATTACAATCAAGACTCTCGTGGTTCCCTCTACAATGTTTGCATTTCGATCCCATTATCTGGCTGTGTTCATCTGATCCATCTTTTGTACCAATGATGCCAACTGTGCTAAAATTACTGTTAAACAGTCAATTTCGAATATTATTCGAAAATCTCTCTTTCCACTTGTCCTTTCTGTAGGCCAAAGTGAACTAGTGAACGCAAGATCCTCCATGATTTGGTAGACTTAATCCATGGTTCTTTTGTGATAGAACCATTGCATGCGAAGTCTATGTTAGCCCAACTTATCGAATTCAGACCAATGTAAAAGTACTGCACCTGAAGCCATTTATGCAATTTATGTTATGGGCGTATGTGGAGTAAACCATTGTATCATTTACAAGCCTCTGAATAGCATTCTGAGTCCAACCCTCAGCTTTGCAATCCTTTCGGCGAGAAATATTTGCTAAGGAATTTCTGACTCAATTGGTTCCGTGTAGTGATATTCTGAGGTGGACATGTGTCTAACCACTCTCTGGCTGAATCTCTCAATGTGTTTGGAAAAAGTCTCAATCCGGTTGTCTTACGGACACCCTGGATACTCAACAGTTGTACACATATCCAACTATCTTGATACATGAGCGTTGAGATTCTTCGTAGCTCTCCCGAAAAATTGTAGCGCGTTTTGAAACATGTTGATCACATCAGTCCTCATGTGTAAGTTTGTCTGACCAAATGCCGGATATACTATGCTAGATTGACTTTCCACAATCGGTGGAACCATATACTCCCCCCATTAGCCTTGAATTTTCATTAACTGCAGCCACATTCGGTTGTGTTGCTTCTATATTAGCCCCGATGACTATTTGATTCGAATTTTCCTCCACCATGTCTACCTTTTTTTGTTTTTGATGTGTTTGCAACTGTTGTCTTTTTCGAAGGTTAAATGTTCGTTCGATCTCTGAGTCAAATTGAGCAAGATCACTGATTCTCGACTTTCACATACAAGGTCCTAAAAAAGGAAGCAAGAAACACTGCAAAGTTTTTTTAATATAATAAACTAAACTAAAAAAATAGTAAAATTTATATTAAAGTCAAAATAAACTAAATTTAATAAAAAAAACAACCTAGGAAGTGGCGCCAAAAACTTAATCATTTTAAAACTCACGAGACTCATGGTCAAGTAATATAATGATGAATAGAGTGTCAAATCCACAAGGACTATGTGTTGACCGAGTTAAAATTAATTTTAATTTTAATCGAATATCAAACAAATTTTGTGATTTTTTCTATACTAATACCTAAATTATCGATTAAACTAATGAAAGTAAGTAAATGTGTTTTTCAAATATGTGATATAGATTGCTAAGATGTCGAATCTCCCTTATTATTTCATTTTAGTATAACAATTAAAGTGATAATTTGAAATCGTTTATGTTGATCGATGTTCCTAATTTAATCGGAAGTCTATCTCGATACCGATCAAATCTATTTCCCTCATGTGACCTTTCTCTCTCGATGAAAGATGCAGATATGATAAATGCATTAACATGTATTAGAACACATATTGAAGCCATATAAAGCGTAGATGTATATTTATATCCACTATCAAACCTTATGATACACCCCAAATCTTACAAATTTCGAAGAACCTTTCTAAACATCATCGCTAAAGTCCACGCATGATATAAATAACCACACATGGACTTGGGGGACTATTGTTATGACTTGTTACTAGGGGCTGCCACTTGGCAATTAAAACTAAAGTCGTGGGACCACTTCCAATCGAATCACTTATGCCTGTTGTTAGCCAGGCCCATATCCGAGGCCCATCCCATTCTGAGGCGCTTCATGGATCTGAGGCTCTCCTCTCTGATAACCCACGTGCAAAGATTGTGATCATTATAGATATTTTTTCCAAGTGATTGATATGACCTTTGTAAAAAGTATACTTGTGTCTTGTTTAGTCAATGTAAGAATATTAAATGACTTGAAAGGCTAGGAAGGTCAACTGGATGTCTAGGACTTGATGCCTTGGCCGAGGAGATGAGGCCATGTGTAATTTGATCCAAATGTCACTATTCCATTTGTAATACTATAAATACCACCACCATGTAACAATTAAAGACTAAAACGGCTAGGACTTGATGCCTTGGCCGAGGAGATGAGGCCACGTGTAATTTGATCCAAATGTCACTATTCCATTTGTAATACTATAAATACCCCCACCATGTAACAATTAAAGACTAATGAAAATTCATACACTTGGAACAATATTTTACTCTCATTCATTTATAGCATATTCAGATTTGGTTCTAATTGATTTTTATTATACAATGGTGTCACGAATATCTCGTCGGAACCCGAACGGAAACGTCTCGTGTCTTTAAGTTGTTCCCACGTCCAACTTCGGAGTGATCTCTACCGTTGATCTATCTCTACGTGTCGAAATTTGGATTACATATGCACGAGTGGGCCTGGCATTTGTTGGCAACATTTTTTGAGGTCAACAGATTGGCGCCGTCTGTGGGAAGACACACTATAACCACGAACAATCTCGTGGAGTAAAGCTTACTAAGTAAATATTTTGGGGCATCCCCCTTGAAAAAGGATTTGTCCTTAAAAAAGGAACAAGAGGAAGTCCCCAAAGTTGGAAAACATTTGAAGTCTTAAGTTTGGGAAAAAGATGAGTTCAGAAGGCGATGTCCCTCCCAGGCATGTGAGGGAGAGTGAGGACGAAGTCCTAGCCACAGCTGCTCTTGCGGGTCGATGAAGCCTCACCATCACCATAGGCGAGGAGGGAGAAGACTGGCAGCTCAGCTCATAAGAGAAATAACAACAATGGTAGCCAACATGAGGATCATCACTAATCAAAATTTAGCCATCCAAGAGTTACTAATGCAGGCACAAGGCTATGGAGGACTCACTATCCCCCCATTCGCCCCTCAAGAGCGACATCACCAAGAAGTACAGAGCCAGAGAGAACGCCTCCCCAGGTATGCCAGGGGAACCAGCCCCGTCGAAAGGGAAGTAGGAGTTGATGTCTCATCAAACTATGCTTCCGGCCGACCCAGCGAGGCCCCAGCTGACATGGAGGATAACTGTCTTCCAGAATATGAGCCAGAACATAGACCTCAGAGATCGTCAGCATTTTTGATCCATTAAGCCCAGCCGAACCGAGATACTAGTAACAACGCAAAATACCAGCGCTACGAAGTAGGCCCCAGCCCCCACCTCCTGAGCGTTGGCAACCGGAGGAAAGGCAAGGATATGCCCCTTGGATAATGTCGCCTCGACATGAACGATGAAGGAGGGATGAGGAGGCGGGAAACTAGGCAGGACCTTTCGCACCACCACCAAGGTATGAGGCTAATGGGAATTATGACTCAGATGGCCCTCATAGATCTTGCGACTTGGATGATGATGACGACAATCTCCCATTTTCGTAAGAGCTGAGGAACGCCCAGG
>CAIGRP010110535.1:0-12023 GCA_903798385.1 Fraxinus cuspidata
TTATACGAGCCACGAGCCGAGCCGAACTGTTCGCCGAGCTTCTCACCTGATGGGCGAGCTTGGCTTGTCTAGAGAGCCCCCTGCTCGGTTCGTACGTAGGCTTGTCTTTTTGACGACTTGTGCTCATTTTTGCCGAGCTGAAGAGCCACTCGGCTGGGTTGCCACCTCTATCCTAAGATAAGAGATAACTGTATAATTTGAGGTTTCATTATCAACCCTGTAAAAAATTTCTAATTCCCCTACTCATGCAAATAAGTTTCAAGAGAATGAAGATTATGTAGTAGTGTAAAAAATAAATTGTAAAATCAAAATTACAACGTGATAATGTAAAAATAAAATGCAGAAGGAAGATTATATATTATAGAATGATGATAATAATTTGTAAATAAATCGCATGGAGTAGAGTAGAGAGCTAGAAATTGATATTTGATAGTAAGTTTGGTGGGAAAAAATGTTGTAATGGATGGGTATTTATAGGGAAAAAATGAAATGAAAAAAAAAATTTAAAAATATAAGCACCAAACGGTCCATGAAAATTCAGTGACAGTTTGGTCCATTAAAGTGACCAGAACGGTCACTGAAATTCATTGACTGTTCTGGTCACTGAAAATTATTTTAAAAAAATTTTTTTTATACGAGCCACGAGCCGAGCCGAACTGTTCGCCGAGCTTCTCACCTGATGGGCGAGCTTGGCTTGTCTAGAGAGCCCCCTGCTCGGTTCGTACGTAGGCTTGTCTTTTTGACGGCTTGTGCTCATTTTTGCCGAGCCGAAGAGCCACTCGGCTGGGTTGCCACCTCTATCCTAAGATAAGAGATAACTGTATAATTTGAGGTTTCATTATCAACCCTGTAAAAAATTTCTAAAAGGGGATGAGTACGTTTATTCAAAGAATCATTTTGCCGATATTTTCTCCCTTATTATTGAAAAACAAACAAACTCAAGTGCACTTATTAAACATCTAATAAGAATCAATGTAGTGAGATGTAATATATATATAATTAATGTTGTGATTGGAAGTCCGTGTATCAATGGTAAAGAGAATCCTTTGACGTTGAAAAGAGAAATGAATCTCTCAGTTTTAGTTTTTCATCCGAATATATTGATAAATGTTTTTAATGAAAGTCTTGCCAGATTGAGGCTAAAACTAAGGACATGCTATACTAGAAAAGAGTCTAAACCCACAAGCTTCAACAAAACTAAAAGGTAGTTAATCCATTATTACCATCTCAACACATGCAACTAGTTAATCCAACATTATCATCTCAACACATGCAACCTTGTGTTGATGGGGATTAAAATCAGATTTTCAGAATATTTTGATAAAAATGATTAAATGTATGCTTGAAAAGTTGTGAATCTCATAAAATATGTGGTTAAATTAATTGTTGACTTTGACTTAAATTAAAATTAAAATTTTAATCTACACCAAACACGGGCTATATATAGGCAAATTGTGTTATGAGTATTAGTCTTGTAGAAACTGATGGTTGTTGTAGCAATTTGACTAGACAAGATCCAAATCACAACTTGTTTGAATAGAATAGTAGGCAGGTTAAACATTTCACGATTCCGATATGTAAGGTGCAAGTAGTGATAATCACCCCGGGGTATGCGCGAGTGCCCTTGACGGCACTCTAGAACTTGCCAATGCTCGTGATAATCTAATCGATTTCTTATTCTCCTCCCACGACGTGCCTAGCTATTATGCTTCGACTCATACGTCTACCGATAAAGCACGTCCAAAGTGATGCGTGTCCCCATAGAAAGACACTAGTCGAGAGGAAAGAAGCTTTTGTTGTATCCATTTCAAGTGAGAATGAAGGTGGTATCGTATTGAATAGAAATGACAACTTTTAGGTGTGATCTATCCCTCTACTTTTCATAGTCGCTCGAGCAAAGAGAATGAACAAAAATCCAACCTAATATAAATATTCTTCGACCGTTATCTCTTCATCTTCCTATTTATAAGCCACAACTCACATTAATGTTTCCAATTTACCATAGAATCTCCGTAGGGAAGTGGAAGGGAGTGGCGTAAAGTAGGTGTCACACGTACTAATTTTCATCCAAACCACAAGTGTATAAAAAGTTCACAAACAAAATATATTTCAGCCAATGAAGACATCAATATATTCCTTTGTTATTTCATACAATATAATATCACATATTTTTTCAACCAATAAAATTCTTAAAAAAATAAAATAAATATAACCATAGGTATTAAACTTATGTTTCAAATACAAAATTAACAAATAATGAACACTTAATGAAGAAAAAGAAAAACAAAAGAACAAGGGAGAAAATGGCTTAAATCTAATTGAGAGAGAAGAGAGTGAGAGGCGACTTAGACCAAACAATAGGCCACCAGTATGGGCGATTGGTGACCGACGATTGACAAGAGCGATGGAGAGATGGAAAATTGTATGTCATTCTTGAGAAAGACATTGCTTCTAAGATTTTCAAGATTATTTTGTACCCATTATACTATTATTACAAAGTATTTTTAATTTTTTGTGTTTATTGATGAAACTTTTATAGGCCAAAACATTAAAGAAGAAAATTATTTAATTTTATTGTTAAGAGCAATATTTTAAAAATTGAAATAGGCATCGTTCCAAAAAAGGTAAAGGGTCAATGGTCAAATGTTCAATTGGGAAGGAATTGGGATCTACTCGGTTGTATGAATAATTAAATACATCTATATAAAACATTACAAATATAAGTTGAAGTCTAATATGTAGTCCAACTATTCTAATTTATTTGTACAATTAAGAAATATAATAAATATAATTTGATTTTATAATTAAGTAATTTATTCTTAATTTACTACCTACTTGATTTACTACTTAAAGAAAATAATAATAAAAGAAAAGAAAAAAAAAAGGAAAAGAAGAATAATGCTAAGTGTATATTGTGTGGGCGACATTTTTGTGTACATTGTGTGAGGGTTTAAAAAGTGTTGGGAGGAAAATATGTTTTTTAAAAATATAAATAAATTGTCCAATTATATGTCGTCACGGGGCACAATGTCAAAATGAGGTATATGTAGCATGATTGGGAAAAGAGAGTGATACGAATTGCCTCATTTCCTAAAAAAAAAAAAATGAATATTCATTTGTAATTGGGAAAATAACCAAATCCTTACATTTTAGCTATACCTTTCAAAAATAAGAACTTAAACTCATCTTTTCATAAATCAAATGTTAATTAAAAATTTAGTATTATTAAATTTATATTAAAATAAATTAAATAAAAATACTTATCATTTCTTCATTAATTTCATTCATCCCCACATTATCCTCTTTGTAACAATCTTTCTCTTCAAAACTCACCTCCACTATACCATAAAGGCCGGCCACTACATCCAGCCACCACTTCCCACCGCCTTCCATCGGCGTAATCACCTCCCAAACACAAACTCCATCTTCGATTGGTCTTACAACACCATGTGGTGCACAAAATCTACAAGAAAAGTTTTAAATTCGCAAATTGTAATTCTTAGAAATTTCTAATTCAGGTGCTTTCAGAAATGTAAAAACGAGATGGAGGAATGAATGGAGGGAAGAATGAAATATATTTGTATTAAATCTCACATTGAAAATGTACAAATGGTTGTTGTATATATAGAAACTATATGCTATTCTAGAAGAATCATTCACATGCCACATAACAGAAAATACAATAATTTCCTAACTAATACAAAATCCCTCATTAGAGAATTCTTTTTTCTGTTGGTTTTTGCTCAATTGCTTCCATTAGCCGTTATGTCTTAGCTTCTTTCCACTGCTGATTGCATTGCTGATTTCTTCTTGCTGGTTTTTCAATGCAGCAACCTGGATAACTTCCAATAGCCCATCGCAAGATGGAGAGTATATGTCTATTAATCTCATCTTGAGCATACATAAGTAAAAGCTTTGAGAGTTGATGGCTTTGGTTAAAATGTCTGCAATTTGTGACTTGCTAGGAATGTTCTTAGTAACAATGTATCCATCTTGGATTTTATTACGTATTAAATGACAATCGAGCTCTATATGTTTAGTCCTTTCGTGGAATACTGGATTGGTATCTATATGAATGGTTGACTTGTTATCACAGTATAGGAAAGCAGCTTGAGGATGAGCTATCTTTATATCTTCAAATAATTATCTGAACCATGTCAATTCACAACATAAATTGGCTATAGCTCTGTATTCTGCTTCTGAAGATGATCTTGAAACAACACGTTGCTTCTTCGATTTCCAAGACACTAATGACTTTCCAATTAACACACAATAACCCATTACTGAACGCCTGGTAGTATGACAAGCTCCCCAATCTGAATCACTATATCTATGTAGCTGCAATATCGAATCTATAGGAAAGAATACTCCTTGACCTGGAGCTCGTTTCATGTATCTCAGAACTTTGTGCATGCGTGCAAATGTGGGATTCAAGGGCTTTTCATAAATTGGCTTAACAGCTGAACTAAATAAGAGATATTATGTCTACTTATTGTGAGATACCACAATCTGCCAACCAATCTTATGTAAGGTGCTGGTTTAGGGAGCAATTATCCTTTATCTTTGATCAATTTCACATTTTGATCCAATGGTATCTTTGTAGGGGTTGAGCCAATTGCCCTTGAATCTTTCAAAAATGTCAAGAGCATATTTTCTTTGGCATATACAAATGCCTTATGCAAATCTGGCCACCTCTATGCTAAGGATTGAGATGGTTAATCATAACAATACAGTTTTCAGCCACTATTATATCATCAACATATACTAGGACAGCAGTAAAAGAAGATCTATTACTCTTAGTATAGTCTGCCGTTGATTGAACATATCCTTGCTCAATGATAAATTTGGAAAGTTTGGCATACCATTGGCGTGATGCTTGCTTTAATCCATACAAGCTCTTTTTGAGCTTACAAACTTTCTTCTTGGTGCTCACTTTAGAATAACCAGGAGGAATACACCTCTTCGTCTAGTTCACCATGCAAAAAAGCTTTATTGACATCAAACTGAAAAAGGTTCCATCCTTTTATGGCTGCCACTGCTAGTAAAGTTCGGACTGTGACCATTTTGCAACAGGTGAGAATGTCTCATGATAATTAAGTCTTTTTTGTTGTGTATACCCTTTAGCAACAAGTCTTACTTTGAATCTTTCTATGCTCTCATCGCTTTGAACTTAACCTTGTAAACCCATCTGCAGCCCATTGCTTCTTTTCCAAGAGGTAGATCAATTAAAACCCAAGTGTCATTAAGTTCAAGAGCTTCAATCTCAGCTTTCATTGATGCACACCACTCAGGAAAATTTTTGGCTTCTTTGTAATTCCTAGGCTCAGATTGAAAAGTGACAGAGGTAACAAAAGCTTTATGTGAATCTGATAATTTTCCATAGGAAACACAATCATTGAGAGGATAGTGATTACCTAAAGAGCTTGATTTTAGCTTGTCAGACTTTTGAGATGAGTGAAGATAGGTAGCCTGATGACATAAAATCTTGGAGATGTGATGGTCTTTTTCTGATTCTTGTTGACTTGCGAGGTAAATGAGTAGGAGTTGCATTCGGTGATGAATCAAAATTACTGAGGTCTAGATGATCAGTGTTACGTCAGCCTGAGATTCATCATGATCAGGATTTTGTGAAAAATCTTCCATAGGCTGAATGGTTTCGGAATTTGTTTCTGGTGGTTAAACATCATGCCTAGTGTTTGGATTTGCAGAAACCGTTTCATTTAGATTATAAGATCTTGAGTAAAGCTGATATTGCTTTGATCTAGTTTGATGGAATTATCTTTGAGAGGAAAAACATTTTCATATAACAATACATTTCTAGAGATAAAATTTTCTTAGTCTTAAGATCTAACAAGGTATATCCTTTGATTCCAAAGGGATAGCCTATGAACACACATCTTTTTGCTCTAGGATCGAATTTGTATCTTCCATTGACAATGGTAATGGTAAAGGCTAGGCAACCAAAGTCTTTGAGATGATTATAAGATGGCCTTTTGTTGAATAAGATCTGATAGGGGCTTTTGTCTTTCAATATGGATGAGGAAGTTCTATTTATGAGATACACAGTAGTTAAAACACAATGGTTCCAATATCTTAATGAGATTTCACTTTGAAATTCCAGTGCCCTGGCTGTGTTGAGAATGTGCTGATGTTTTCTTTCAACCACGGCATTTTGTTGGGGGTGTTTCAAAAAAGGTTTTGTGGTGTATAATGCCTTTCCATTATCTGTTCTAATTATTTCACTTTGGCTTCAAATTGTGTTTCAACCATTGCACAAAAATTTTGGAGAGCACTTGTAGCATCAAATTTTAGCTTCAAAGTATACGTCCAAGTGCATCTACTAAAATCATCTACAATGGTTAAGAAATACTTAGAACCATCACTGCCAATCTCATTGCAAGGACCCTAAATGTCGTAATGTAGTAATTTGAAACATTTTTCAATTTTGTGAGTGCTTATAGAAAAGGTAACTTGTGCAATTTAGATAATATACATATAGAGAAAAGCTTATTATTAGCAATCTTGGAAATTTGAACATCACCACCAACACTCAGGATAGAATAAGAAGTGTGTCCTAATCTATACTGCCAAACATCAAAACTATTGGTATTGAAGATAATTGAAGTAGAGGTAGAGATATGAATCTGATCATGTAACTTGTTTAGGAAATCTAACAGAACATCTTCAAGCATCATATGATACGGCCCTTCATTCACTTCACCTATGCCAATCGTGTTCCATGATGAAAGGTCCTGGATATAAGAATAGTTGGAAAAGAAGATCAGGCAACATCTTAGCATCCATGTTAATTTCTTGGCAGAAATGAGATTAAATGAAAAACTAGGTACACAAAGGACTTCCTGAAGCATTAAGGTATCTGTGATTTTTACTGTCCCTATGTGAGTAACAAGAACCGTGTTACAATTTGGCAGGGAAATTGAGTATGCAACTTAGCATGAATTGATGAGAATAATGAAATGGAACAATCAAGTGATCTGATGCTCATGTATCAAGGATCCATGGAACATCTAATGTGTTAGAATATTTTGATTTAACAACAGCATACAAAGAGATATACGAGCAAGTTGATGTATATTTTCATCAGTAGAGGTGGAAGCAATAACTCTTTGAGCATTATTGAATGAGTGAATATGATTTTGGGAGTTAGTGACAAGTTTAAAGTAAGTCATGAGCTGTGAAATTTGTTCTTGACTCAATGAAATCTGAGATTTGTTACTTCCAACCTCGTGTACAGGAGATAAAGTGCAATAGCTTGGTTTGCTAATGTCTTTTCTTTTCCACCGAGTTTGTGGCCTGGGGGATTGCCATGGAGTTTGAAACATTTGTATATTAAATGGCTAGAAATTTGATAGTAGGTACAAACTGGTTTGTCTAGATTTGCCTTTAAACATCTATCAAGTGAGTGCCCCGCAATTTTGCAAAATGTGCAGTAGTATCTATCCTTCTTTTGTGCATGGGTACCTTGTTTTCTTTTTTCTTTAAATCTCCTCTTGTAAGAAGGGTCACAGACTCATGTACAGAACCCTCAGTTGATATTTCCCTCCTTTTCTCTTCTTCCTGTATTCTTGAATACACTTCATTGAGGCTAGGAAACGGTTTGATCAACATGATTTGTTCCTTAATTCCCTTATATGGATAATTTAAACCCATTAAGAATTTCATCACTCAATCTATTTGTTGATTGTAAACAACAGTCCATAAACCCCCTACAACTACAATTAGGGACCGTTTCATAATTCATGAGTTCATCTAGAAGAGTTTTGAATTTGGAGAAATAGACACTCACATGATACTGATTTTGTAGCAACATGATTATAGCATGTTTGATTTTGAAAACTCGAGGTGCGTTCTGCTGGGCAAAATGTTGCTCCAGCTCTATCCACAGCTGGTATGTGGTCTCAGCATATGTGGTACTATACTTGATATCAGTTGCCATCATGTTCTGCATCCAGGTAATCACTAAATCATTGCAAAATAACCAATGCCCCATGAGTGGATCATTTGAATCTACTGGTTCACTTAAGCTTCCATCAATGAATACCAACTTGTTTTTGATTTGTAATGCTCTCTTCATTGATCGAGCCCAAGAATGATACTTATTAAAATCCAAAGTATGAGTGACAAGCATTGCCCCAGTATGATCATTGCTTCTAATGAAGTTTGGACTATTTGGTTGTGCAGGATCATGATTCACAGTATTTGATGAGTTACCAGATTGATTAATGTTTGGATTTTGGATTTGAATTTGATCTGTATTTGTATCCCCAGCATTGGAATCTTCCATGCTAGGCTCTGATACCATTTCAGAAATGTAAAAACGAGATGGATGAATGAATGGAGGGAGGGAAGAATGAAATATAATTGTATTAAATCTCACATTGAAAATGTACAAAGGACTGGTGTATATATAGAAACAATATGATATTCTAGAAGAATCATTCACTTGTTACATAACAGAAAATACAACAGATTTCCTAACTAATACAAAATCCCTTATTCTCTTCTTCTAGAGAATTCTTTATTCTGTTGGTTGTTCCTCAATTGCTTCCATTAGCCGTTATGTCTTAACTTTCTTCCACTACTGATTGCATTGCTGATTTCCTCTTACTGGTTTTTTGATGCAGCAGCCCGATTAACTTCCAATAGGTGCCGTCGATGGGACCCATTCGGGAGAACCTATACCCATGGTGTCGTCACCCCTTTTTGCCAATATTACAGCTATGGGTTTCCAAAATCAAATCAAAATTTGATTCGATTGTGCGTCTATTCTTCTATTTTTTGCTAAATTTTTCTTTATGCGTCAATGGTTTTTTGTGATTTGATGTATGGGTTGTGGTGGTGTTAAT
Organism: Fraxinus cuspidata; assembly: GCA_903798385.1. NCBI lineage: Eukaryota > Viridiplantae > Streptophyta > Magnoliopsida > Lamiales > Oleaceae > Fraxinus > Fraxinus cuspidata. The sequence goes on from CAIGRP010110535.1 coordinate 8,868, forward strand.
ATGAATTTGATGTGGATGTGATGGTGGTGGTAGTGGTTATGGTGGCAATGGGGCTATAGACAATGCTTATGGCCGTGGAGTTGGTGGATCGGAGAAGGTGGTGGTGGGATTGTAGTGCAAGTGGGGGTCGTAGTGGTGCGTTGCAGGTGATGATGGTGTGTTAGAGTTGATATGTCTGTGTGGTGGTGGTGTGGTGTGGTGTGGTGAAGGTGAGATAGCAATAGTGTTTTGGGGTACGAATCTGCTTAGTGGTGGTGGTAAGGTGACAACAGTGTTTTTTTTTTTTTTATGTTGATGGCGTTGCAACAGTGGTGGGGTAGAGTGGAGTAGATAGAATAAAGAGTATCTATGACCAATTATTAGGTTTAGCGATCAATAAAATCTGTAATTTATTATCAACAAATAAAATGTGATCTAAAAAATGCGCCTTCCGTGACTAAATTTATGATCGTGACTTTGTAACTATGACTTTGTGTGGTTTATAACAGCATGTGACATGACCAGAAATTATGTGTTATTATTAATGCAACTTATTTAATGAAGCTTATGTTTGACCTTCATTTTTTCAAAAAATTATTTCCAACTATACATTCTCTCATAAAATAATTTAACATGTATATCGAAAACTTTTTAACCACACTATTCTAAAATATATTTTCTTACCAAAATGGAGTTTAAATAGGGACTAAATTATAGGTCACAAAGTTTTATCAGATGTTACAAAATGTGATCACACTACAATAAAAGTAGGTTGTTACGACATTCGTTTACGGCGTACATATAAGGCATGCCATAAAAATAGACTATTTACGGCATGCCTTATATGTGTGCCGTAATAATTCAATCATTTAAATTATTTACGGCATACATTGATGAAATCTCGTAAAAAGTTACAATTTATGACATACATTGTTGCAAGCAATAAAAAGTTTTCATGATTAAATAGGAGTCTTTTTTAAACTGTCAATTTTTTCCTAAATATTTCTTTTCTTTTCCTTCATTATTTTCCCCCCTTTTTTCCTTCTATTTCCCTTTTCTTTTTTCTTTTCCTTTCTTTCTCCCCCACGCCTTTTCTTTTTATTTCTTTTTCCTCTCCTTCTCCGTTTCTTTTTCCTCATCAATTTCCTTCACAGATTTGAGCCGATGACATCGTCTTCAATCAGCCATTTATTGCAGTTCAAACCCTACCCTTTTTGCCAAAACACTTTTCTTCGGCTTTTCCACCCAATCGATATCTTTTACAATTTTTTTCAAATCAAATTACACACTGGAATGTGTTGATTTTGGTGTTGGGTCTATAGCATTTTTGACCTATGAGCGAACAGATTGAACCGTACTCAATATTTATATTTCTCGAAATTATGAAGAACCTAATTATATATAAATTTATGTGTATAATTTTGTTTCGTAATTATTATAGTTTTGCAATTAATCAAATAATAAACAATTTTCAAAAATAAATTGACATTTACGGCGTTCCTTACTGCATGACATAAAAAGTGAAGTATTATTTTGTGGCATGTATTAAGGAACGTCGTGAAAAGACCTTTTACGGCGTTCATGTGCACACTGTAAAAAGTATGTTATTTTTTACTAGGGTTGGACATTGTCCGGTTCGGTTCTACCGAACCGAACCGAAATTTTCGGGTATTTAGAAAGTGGAACCGTCGGGTCCAAATTTAATTATGGAACCATTCAGGTTTGGTTCCATTCGATTCAGTTCGGATCGATTCGGTTCCCGAGTTCCATAAAATAATTAATTTTTTTTATTTTTACAATAACATTACATTAATTCTATTATGACATATTCAATCTTAACTCTTAAAAAATAACATAATTCAATCTGGTGATATCTTTTGCACATTTATTTGTTAAGTTCTTCATATATTTGACTGTTAAAATCACAAGAGAAGGAAGATAGCGAGTTCACAATAATAGAATAATGAAAATGACACTACGATAGAATAAGAGATTTTGGTAAAATTTAGGTTAATTTGATTAAGTTGGACTTAGCTGAAAATTGAAAATAGTAAAATCATATTTTAGGTTTGAGCTAAATTAATTAGTTAGTAAATTTATTTAGAAAAAATAAAATAATTTGACTTATTTAAGATAAAAAATTTAAAAAATTAGGAAGATTCGGTTCTTTTTTTGTTCTAGGTTTAGAACCGAGAATCGAACCAAACCCATCGGTCTCGATTAGATATCCGTTCGGGTATTTAATTTAATAAGAACCGCTCGGTTCGGTTTGATTCAGTTTAGTGCGAGAGTTTTGTCCAACCCTATTTTTTGCAGCATGCACTAGGAACACCATTAGTTATTTTTACGGCGTGCACATGAACGCCATAAAAAGTAATAATAGATCTCTTTTACGGCTTTGCACTCTGTAAAAGTGTCATTTTTTTACGATGTTGCTTTATATGGTGTTCAGTCGTATGTCGTAAACAACTTTTTACGACATATAATGCGTGTCGTAAAAAGTAAAGTGTCACTTAATTTTGAAAAAAAAAATCTTGATTTTAGAAAGAAAGAAAGTGTGAAGTGTAAGAGAGAGAGTGATAAGTGGGAGAAAATGTGAGGTAAGAGATAATGGAAAAGTGTGATCTCTAAGAGATTTATGGGTGAGTTGCGGATATTTATTGTAAGAGAGAGAAATGGGAGAGGTGAGAATTTGTTATATATTTGATATATCATGCCCCAATTTGTGACAATCATATTTAAAAAAAAAAGGAGTTTTGAATGTGAATTTTTGGAGAATATGTGGTTAAAAAGTAAGAAATTTTCTTGAATTTAAGTATAAAATATTTTATTGTATGAATGTATGATTAAAAATAAATATGTAGAAAAAAGAGTTTAAAAATTATTGTGTTATCAAATATGGACATATTACGATGTGATAATGTTTATCAAATTATCCTTATTTAAATTATAAATTTTCTGACTTTCAATTAGAATAATATATATAATATTATTATTTAACACCTGAAACTTTTTTATGGATTTGCTAAATATGAAATTGCATACGAAGTATTTTATTTATGTATTTTTCACTTTGTAATGGGCTACAACCTAAATAAGAAAGTAATGGGCCTAAGCCTAGTTCTTTAAATAAGAAATAATACTTCATCTCATTCACCTGCTTCATCAGAATTAGGG
>CAIGRP010110538.1:0-12603 GCA_903798385.1 Fraxinus cuspidata
ACCTTTTTTGATTCTTTTTTTTTTTCAAAATTTCTCTCTTTTTTTCAACAACACATTTTCAATAAAATAATATTACATGCAAATTCAAATTTTTTTCTTAGTTTTAACCGCACATTTTCTATCAAATCACTATTCTAAAATGCATTTTTTTGCCCAAAAAAAAAAAATTGGCATCAAACGGGGCTCTTAATATTTTATTCCTGACAACGGTCAATGACCGCCCGTGCTGACTCTAAATCTTGGATTCGCCACTGAGAGAGAGAGAGAGAGAGAGAATCAATTCATATATTTTCATGATTGAAACCTCTATTGAAATTGCTCCTCCATCTCGGTAATCTTCATCATTCTTCAAAACCTTTGATTCGACAACAATCATAGTTTATCTCAAACAATTTATGCTATTCAAACATTCACAAATTGATATTGAAGAAAACGATGATGGCTAGAAGTGTGGGGACGTGATCTTCATTCCAATGAGGAAGAAGAAATGCAAAAAATTACAGACAAAGGGAAAGGAAGAAAAATCCTTAAGAACCTCGACCAAAAAAAAAAAAGGAAAATGTCCAATTTCGTGGTAAACTTCGTGGTACTAGTTAATTTTTTGTTTAAATGTATTATAGTGTCAAATGCAATAGATGAACATAATGGGTATGATGTGAATGGGTGATTGTGACCTAATTTGTGTACATTGTGACCTAAGTTTTGTGATTGTAACTCATATTTTTTCTAAAATGTGGAGGAACTTAGAGCGTGTTTGATTAACATGAAAGATATATCTTAGAATTTTTTTTTTCTTATTTTGAGGAAAACAAAAATCTACTCCCCCAAAGAAAATGTTTTCCTTAAAAACAAGGAAAACTAGAAATATTTTTAAAAGTTGAAAAATATTTTTCATGAAAAAATAGCAATCAAACACTTCAAAGTAGGAATTTGAGTGGAAAACTGATATTTTTCATGAAAAATAAATGTAATCAAACACACTCATATATTTTATTGTGAATGATTATCCTCAGAAACTTCTTTATGACGGTACATGAAATTGACCTAAAGTATTTTGTTGATTTGATGGCATGTCTAATGTACTAATTTATGTAGGATTGAAAATACTTGATTCTCGAGAAAAATTACTACAAGCTCTACAACAAATATGATCCCCAATTTTGTGACAAAATTGTGTGATGCCCACAAAGAGATGTTAACTTATGTTTCTCATATTACCTACATTTTAAGGAGATCATTGTCCAGCTACAATTCTTTCATTATGTCTTACTCAGGGAGGTCAAACAACCGAGCACACTCGACTTAGTTTCACGGGCAGAAGTAGTTTGATCCGCTTGATTAGCTTCTGCTATTTTCTCGAGCGTTTCGAGACGAAAGACAATTTGACTACAATCTAAAGAAAGCTTTGCAACAGAGAATTTGAATATGTTGAAAATAAATTATTCATTGATTGATGGAAAGTTAAAAATTACAATTGTTGGTGCAAAGGACGAACACCAGTATGTTTGACAAGACTTTCGATGCCTTGTACTCTCTATAATAGCTTAAATAACAAAAATCCAAATGATAGACTAGAAGTTTAAAAAACTAGGAATCATATTAAACCTTTACAAATAGCAAGGCATTTTACAATTGAGAGAAAATTACAGCTTAAACTAATATTTACAAAGCGCGGGCAGAAGTTGGGTAAACTACGGCTGCGAGTGGGTTAAGAGGCTAAGTATAGTTGTGGTCCTTGACATTCTCCTACTTAGTTTGACGACGTACTCGATGCCATCGATGTATAATATGCTTCAATTAGTGGTTTGAAGGCTCCAATATTTTTTGGTCTTTCCCGAGTATTTTCTTCATTGCTGCATCGGCTCTATTTCACCAAGAATTATTGATGATCCTTCCTAGAAGCCTGGGTAACTCGATGGTCAAAAATAACTAGTAACCCTCTTTTTGGCTTTCTTCAGTTCAAACATAGGTCGATTCGATTTATTTCTGGATGCATCATCATTGTCTATAAAATATGGTTTAAACACATCAATATGAAGGAAAATTGTGGATTTTGCATCATGAATGGAGTTCTATTTTGTATGCAACTTTTCCAATCCATTTGACGGTGGATAATGTATTATGATTTAACGATTTATTTGATGATTTTCAATTTTTCGTTTAATGTATTATGATTCCATTCCAACATTGATTTTTTTTTCTAATTTTTATTAATTTCGGGATCGGATTATCGGATCGAATATCTAATAACATAGCAAATCAGATATGGATTTAACAATCAAACATCTGTTTGATTATCGGATCAGATAGTATTCTTATCGAATCAGATCGGTATATGTAGATCTGATCAATTTACAGCCCTATACATGAGTCATTTAGAAAATTTAAGGGAGATAATGTTTCAAATAAAAAAAATATTATTCATTTAAAAAAATATATAAAAACAAATGAAAACAAATGCATGAAATAGAAGACGCTCCAAATACCTTGATTAAGTTCCAAAAACTTATTTTAAAAATTTGACATTTGATAAGAGATTATTAGCCTAGATAAGTCCTAGGTATTGAAGCATTCAAATTTAATGGAGGATTCTTGTTTTTTGTCATATTGCATTGTAATTGGTGAGATTTGCCTAAACTAGAGAGGTAAGGATGGTAGAAAATTCAACCTTAATTTACACACTGAAAAAGCGCAAAAAGAATAAGTGTGGGATTGTGTAAATCTTACGAGTGATGAAAAAATATTTTTGACCATTGAGGGTCGGGAATTGAAACAACTTATGAATTTATAATGTCGTGCTTAATTCTTCCCACACACACATCGATTTTATATTGGAAAAGTAAATTATAATTTCTATAATGTGATTTTGAAATTGTGCATATATTTGATATTATAATTTCAATCCCAAGAAAAAAGCCAGGTTAACTAGCTAATTCTTGTTGCTTTATTTGATTGATTGGCCACCAATTAGGTAATTAACATTGCTTGTTTATGTGTTTGTAGGTTTTAGTTTTGTTTGAGGATAAACAAATATTCAAGTTTGGGGGTGTGATAAATGTAATTTCTACACTTATTCGAGGTCATAAATCATGATATTCTATTGTATTTTGGATAAAATTCTACCTAATTCATGTTATATTGTATTTTGTAGTTACTATTTTATGTTTAATGAAGAATTGGAGAAAAGAATGGAAAAGTGGGTAAAAATGACAAAATTCAAAGATGAAACATTGGAGAGAAATAATACATTAAATGGATTGAAGTTAAATGAGCATCAATGGACTTGTATTGACAATTTTAATTGAACCTTAATGTGGCTTTACACACATACATATATATAAATAAATATATATATATACATATATATACACACACACACACACAAAAAGGGGGAGGAGGAAAAAAAACAAAAAGACGCGGCTGAAGCGTGAGGAGGGAAAATGATAAAAAGATGTTGCTGAAAAGAGAGAGGACCAAAAAAAGCCAGAAAGAAAAAAAGAAAAAGAAAGAAGAGAGGAAGAAAGACGACTGCAGGGAGAAAAAAAGAAAGAAAATGAAAGAAAGGAGATAACATATACGAGTAGTTTCACGTTTCGTCAATTTTTAGTGATGTTCCACTTTTGTGTGTTTTTATTTTTACAGTATGAATAACTAATTTTTATATTGGGGAAAACAATGTAGTTGACTTATTTTTCTATTCAATATTTATGTGATTTATTTTATTTGTATTGGTTTTACTATAAATTTAATGTATTGAATTACTTAGTCATTGATTTAATGATTATGTGAATCTCTTCTTATACATCGAAAGCTGAGTTTGAGGTTTAAACCATATAGTAAAATCCATTAAATTAGTATAACGTAGAGATATCTATACTGATTATTGAGGTTAAAATATAAATGCTTAGAACTAGTGTTTTGTTTAACTAAGGTTGATCCACATAGAGATGTATAATTTAATTAGTTAAATAGGTTCAATGAGAACTCGAGATGAGTAAATTGAATACAATAAAATAATTCGATCTTAAGGTGATAAATAGATGAAATTGTTATGCCTTAATATTCATTACATATTTGAATATTCAATTATCCGTTGTTTGCAATATTATCATATTTTCAATTTGTTAAAAGTACTTAAGAAAAGTAATCACAATTATCATAATTATTTACTTGTTTTTATCAAATAGAAGTTAAAAAATTTTTTTGTTTAAGTCCTAAAATATAGTTTTCGTGAGAACGATATCCGGACTCAAATGTCCACTATATTGCTTGTTACAATATCGTACATTTGCGATATAAAAAACGTAACAAGTTTTTTACTGCGCTTGTACGTATTTATATATGTATATGTGCCTCAATATATATGGCTTTCAGTTTCGACATATATACAGTTGACACGTCTTCTAGTTAATAACCTCTTATATTATTTAAATTTCTAGAACCAACTCCAATCACGCACCAAACTTAGTATTTCTTATTCTGAAAATTAATTACATGAAACGACTCCGTAAAATTAAGTATGAGTGATATTCTACGTGAAATGTATGTGTATGTGTAATGTGTGTGTGTGTGTATACCTGTATTTCTACACTTGGTTTATCCTTCATTATTCATATTTCTACACTTAAAAAAATTATTTTAACTCGTCCGTTTACAGTCACACTATATATATCCTTTTGTTGTCCATCCTCCCCCCTCTCCAACAACTGTCTCTTTGTTCTCTCAAGACCTACACCAACCCTCCAATTAAAACTATTCTCTATCCTAGAGGTGCTTTGTTCCCTTGTAAAAGAAAACAGCAAGATAGTGGAAGATTTGACTACTAAGTCTAAAACATAAGTAGCCAAGGACTTTGAATATCTTACTTTTAAAGATAATGATTGTTTAAGACGGATTTATCTTTGAGTAGAAACTATATTTTTTGAATTTGATGAGGACGTCATAAACAAAAATTGTTATGATCTGAATTAAAGGTTCTCTAAACTTACAGATTGTAATTTGTTTATAAAATATTGTGCGATGAAGAATTGTTTTGTTGGGAATGGGGCTGAAGTGGGATACGGTCATAATGATAGATTGTCAACTATGATTATAACGAAAGAGTTGTCAGTTGTAATACATAGTTGTTTATAATCTCGATGAAGATGCCTTATAAGTGACTATTCGTTCATTTGAGGAAAATTCGAAGAATAAAACAAAATGAAAGAGTTGAATATGATCATATCTATAGATTGTCATAAATATAGATTGTCAACTATTAATATAATGAAAATTGTCAGTAATAATACAAAGTTATTTGCAATCCTGATGAAATTTCAAAGAAAAAGAAAAATATGCCTGCTTAAATTCATTATTTGGAACTACAAGTGCATTTTGTGAGTTTCGGGTAGAAAATAAATCCATTGTTTCTGCATATTGTACATGTCCTTTTGCGTAGCAGATCCTTATATTAATCGAAGTATTATAGAACTTTATATTTAATAAATTTTCAGTCTCATATTAAGAGGGATAACTGATTGTGTATTTGTATCAGAATTGTCAAATGTATTACTGTTTGTCGAGCATAATACATAAATTTATAGAACTCGCCCAAAAAAAAAAAAAAAGGAGAAACTTATAAGCACTCCATGCATAAGGGTTTATGTGCATAATATATTATTCCTAATCATCTTTCTTATGGGTTAATATGATATTCGCCTACCTTAGGTACTATAAACCCTAACGTTCTACTGGAGCTCTTCGCGAAGGCAAGAGAAGAATGCCCAAAAGATTAGTCACAGACAGGTGCCCTCAACGAGTTACATATCATCGAGAATAGTTCTTAGTGACCTCTTCAACCATATGATGTAGGCATTGGACGGACTGACTGCCATGATTGTTATAATTCTACGATTGACACAATTATTATTGTCACAAAAATATGTATAGATCTAGTATTACCATAATATTAGGAATTCGCCTGTACTTCAGCGAGTTGCATATAGCTTCAGATCAGAATCATCGTCTTGCTTTGGTAATGACATATATTTATAAAACCAGACCTCGTGAAACATTGGAAAATTTATTTCGAGGTCTTGCCTGGATACCTGTTTAATAAATTTTAAGAGAATGCATTTGGATCATCTACACTGCCATCTCCCTCTCAAATATTGCTTTAAAGTTGGGGAATTGATCCACTAAGCTATATATAGAGCTTAGAACTACTGCATGCATGCTGCTTCATATCTTGTTCATCTACCTACAAAATTATGCGCATTTCTTAAAGTAATTCTGAATCTAAATTAAATGCAAGGGGCTAATAAATGCACCATGGAACAGGAAGTTTTAATTACTTTTCAGCCGTTTATTGGCTGTCATCTTGCAATATGACAGATGAACCGATTCTTGATCATTAAGATAGATGAACTGATTCTCGAAGAAATATGTGATTATTTCAACTTTGGGGCTCTAGAATCTTGGTAATACATTGACACCGGCAAAATAGCGATTATTCTATGGGCTGGTTTCAGCAAAAAATTCACAGGGAAGAATACAAGAAAAAAGGCCAAGAAAAACAAGAAAATTCTTGATTATTTTCATTCACCATTCGAAATCAACCCACAAGTCGGGCTATATAGCTAAGAAATCGTAATTATCGAAATTTTACCAAAAAATAACAAAATCTCAATAATCATACCAAAATAAAGTAAGTAATACAAGAAATAATATCCCAAAAAATTGACCATAATCTCTTTTAAAAAGGCAAACGAATTATTACTAAGAAAGGAAAAAAATAACTAAAATTAGGGTTTCGGAAGGGAAAACAGCGAATTTGGCCCTCAAAACCGATGAGCACCAAGCAAAGATGGGTGACCACGATGTGCGCGCTGAAAATAGCTTTCTGAATTGGGGTCCACGAGTTTGATAACCGTAGCCAAAATACCAAAACGTGTCCAAAAAACTGCCCCAATTTGCCATTTTTGCATTGATTTGCCAACTCATGGTACCTCAACGCCATCAATAAGCTATCAGACAACTCGGCATCATCTCACTCGAATCCTCCTACATCATACATATTGCCAGTTCTCGTAGGATTTTGAAATTATATGTTATGTTTCGCTGCTTTTTCTCTTGCATTTTAGCTTAATATCAACGCCGCAAAAATGGATATATATGTTATATTCACCCTGAATACATCCAATTTTTTTCGGTTGCATAGGAAGAAATTGACAACAAAATAGAAGTTGCAGATGCTTTGGAAGTTAAGCTTCTTCAATGTTACAATTACTCAGTCTCTGCAATGAAATCAACGGCTAGTCATCCGTCAGAAGGTAACTCGAAGCATTCAGCTAAGACAGTCATGTAGGTTGCCTCATTGCATGGTAAAATTGATTAGCTATCACTTATTATACGTTGTAACATTTAAATTAATTAACCTGAAAACAACATAATCTGTTTTAAGAGTTTCGACAATTTAATTTGGTATTCAACTTGAACAGTGAACAGAGAGTTTTGAGTTTCTGCGATGCTCGTTTTTGAGCGCCATATGAAGAGTTTATATTAAGGGAAAATTGTATTCTTAGTCTTTAACCTATTGTCCTATTACCAAGTTGGTCCTACTTGTGTTATCCACAAATTTGAAATGAGACATGTTTCCATGACGATCCACTACACCAAAAATGATCGTTTGTAACACGCAAAAAGCAACATTCGTTGATTAAATGTTGCTAAAAGGGTCTATCACAACATTTTAGCAAGTGAATGTTGCTATTGGCTAATATAATTGAGCTTTCGCAACATTTTTTAAATAAATGTTGCTAATGTCGCATTTTACAACGTTTTATAAATGTCGCGAAAAGTTTAAGTTTTTGTAATTTTTTTGAACGTTGTTGAAATCTGGCTCTATAGCAACGTTCAGGACCTGTTGTTGAACTTTTCGCAACATTTTTGAATGTTGAGAAAAGCTTATTTTTGATAACGTTTTTTGAACGTTATGAAAAGATTACTTTTCACAACATTTTCTGAATGTAGCGAAAAATTTTGTACTTTTTTCCCAATTGAAATTATATGCAGGCTTAAAAGATAGAAACAAAAAATAACCCAAACCCTACCCTCCATTCATGCCTCTCTTCTCCTAACCTCTTTCAATCTCACCATTTGCACAGCCTCCCCTTACTTCTTCCTTTCACGGTCTCTCACTCAAAGCCGCCACCGCGCGCCCATACATGTCCTTCTCCGCCTCCGCCAACCGGAATTCATGTCATTCTCCACCTCCACCATTGTCGCCTCCCAGCGAATATTTCCGATCAAGAGCACTGCGCTTTCCCTTGCTTTTCTCGCCGCTTCTGCTCTGAATTTCGGCAAAGCTACAATGCAACCTCTCCACTTTCCAAAATCGAAATTTCCCCAAACCTGTATTATGCTCTACACTTTCCAAAAGCAAGGGAAAGCGCGTCGGAGCTATTCTACAGCAGGAGGTCTCGTTTTGGCCGGAGGTTTCATCGTGCATTAACTAAATTGAATCCACTGACACTTGAATTCTTAATTGTAATTTGAATGTTTAGTTAATGCCTGCTGGACGATGAAAGTTTCATTGTAATTAGATTTGCTTGATTATGAAGTTTAGTCATTACTTAATGAACTTTGTTGGATAAATGAAGTTTGTTGTTAATTTATTAGCTTGACCATTTAAACATGTGAAGCAACATTTTTTTTTTATTAATTATTGCTTGTGCTTTGAAGTTCCAATTAAGCTTGATGGTGAGGCTTTAACGTTTCTTCAAAGTTTTTGACATTCTTGGTTAGGTTTTCTTCTTTCTTTATTTTAAAAAGTTGAGACATCATCTGATTTGTTTATTCTTTGAAAGTAAAGAAATAATTCCACAAATAAATGCTCATTTGTTCAATAACCTCTGTTTTTCACATGTTGGAATTAGATTTAATAGCTAAAGTCTTGTTCATAATAGGATAGGACTGGAACTGAGTGGTCCGGTTCCAGTTTTGTTTATGGAAACATTGATTCCATTTGCACAATTTCCAATGGGAATCGGAGAACTGGGACCAAACCGGACCATTCCTGCCTTTACATTTGCAATGCGGCATTGGTTTTCTTCACATGTATTAAAAACGGTGATGTTCTATATTTGATGAGATTTTAATATTTTTCTTCAACTAGTTCATCTAATTGTTTCTTGCCCCTGGAAATTGATCTTCGTAGTTTACATCTAGGGCTCCTGACGCTTATTTCTTCATTCACTTGCTGCTGACGACAATTACAATCAGAAGCAGATTGACTGCAGCCTCTCTGCTGCAGAATCAATAAATTCAAACATCACTATTTCCAGTATTGGCCAAATAAATCGTTGTAAATGTTCAACAGAGGAAAATCTGAAATGAGGTCAAACAGAAATGGTAGTGAATCTGAGAGAAATTGCAAGGTGTTGCTTGGGATAGGGTTTTGGGTACAGGGGTTGAGGTGCTCCCCATGGATGGGTGTAAACGTTTTCCTCAACTTTCCAGATCCTGCAGAACTCAGCCAATCCGCCCATGGTTGCTAAGCTTTTTACGGCATCCTCTCTGATTGCTTCTACATCTTTGGCCAACACCGTGTCCCTTACATCGCCCTAGGAAGTACTCTCCTCTTCTGCTTATTTCTTAATTGATTGTGTAGGCTTTGAATAAATATGCTTAATTTCTTTTCGCTTCCTTACCAGGTCACTTGAATGTCCAAGTTTTAGGCCATTTGGTACACTCAAGGACTTTCTTTTCATTTCAGCAGTGTACACCACTTCTTGTGTTTATAGAGGGCTATGCATGTTATCACAAGAACCCCTAAAGCACTTTATATAGTCCCCTATAATATTTGTGACATGGCGGAAGTTCAATTCCTTCTTTAAGTTTACCTTTTATACATTTTGTTTTCTGTAATGGAAATCTCTACACACTTTTAGAAAATAAAGTACACCTTACAAGAGTGCCATTCTATCGTAGGTAGTAACAGTCAAATAATAAGATATTATCAAATCTTTTACGTATACTGGCTTAATTTGTTAGCGATTGCAAATTCATTTGAATTTTTCCATTGCCAATGCCAATCCAAACTGTCAAGAATGGATACATCATAATGTGTCTCAGTGTCTGGCAAATCACTGATAAAGTCTACTTAGTATTATGGAGAATCTATATCATCTAAAGAGAGATAGTAATACTAATGCTTTCCCGTTATTCTTATATGTACGTAACAGAAATTAAGTTAAAGGTTTTTCGATTGTTACTGCATTCTGAACTCATGTGACTTCATGTTGGCTGATAGCTTTTACTAACACTTCATTGATTTGTTAAATACTTCACGCATGAATATTTGTTTTGTTGACCAGCAAATTTAAATCTTGCTGCAGCATTTTTACAAGCAGTGTCATGGATAACTATTGGGCTTTTCGCCAAATTAGAGATCTCGTTTCTTTCAATCACTATTTATCTGCTGCTAGGAAATCTGGGTGCTTCAATAGTTGAAGTTGCCAATGATGCCATTGTTGCTGAGACTGGAAAACAACCTACCTCATCCAATGATGCCAATGTCACATTTTTGCTGTGACATGATATTAAAACATTCGTTTATTGATCGCATTTATTTCCTTTTGTTTTGAAAATGTATTGAACTTTTAGACACTTCAAAATTTTGGATCTGAATTTTGTATGATTATTGTTACATTTTGGAGTATAATTAATAATGATTATTGAAGTCGTTTGATATTGTCATCTTTTATTTTATTTTGTGGTTGATTTGTGCAAATTACTGTACAAACAAGAAAAATATAAAATTAAAAAAAAAATTGTAAAATGACATATGGCAACGGTCAAAAAATGTTGCAAAAATTAATGATATAAGCATAAACAACAAGCAAAAAATGTTGTAAAAGGTTATTAGCAACATTCAAAAAATGTTGCAAAAAAGTTACTAGCAACACTAAAAAAACGTTGCAAAAAGGTTATTGCAACACTCAAAAAATATTGTAAAAGGTTATTCGCAACGTTCAAAAAATGTTGCAAAAAGGTTATAGCAACACTCAAAAAACGTTATCGCATCCTTCCACTTTACGACACCATCGATGTTTGCAACATACTCAAAAACGTTGCAAAAGGTTTTCGGCAATGTTTTTTGAACGTTGCAAAAGACTATTTTTGTTGTAGTGATCTCAGGATGGTTTAATGCAAATTTGTACCTTTTTTGTTATTGTGGTTGATTGTGCCTACTATTCTAAGGGCAAACTTGCTACTATTGTAGCAAATTCACTACTACATGGACTAATATAGATTTCTCAATGGTTATGCTGATACTGACAGTGTTTACCTTTCTTCAGTATGAGAGGATAGGGAACGACACACCTTGGGTGTAATAGTTATCCTGCCCTCGGTAAACGCTGGGTAGCCAAATGCGGTGTGGTGGAAGTTATCAATTCGAGCCTGATTTCTAAACCCAATGTGAGTTCTTCAATTTAGATTTGCTCCCTGCTGTGATTCAATGAGAATGGATGGAAAGTTCATCATTTAGTGGTGGGTTGTTCATAGAAAAGAAGGTGTCGTCCAACGAATGGCAGATTTGGATAGAGTTTGGCTCTTCAAGAGACTTGAGTTGTTACCGCCAAATATCTTTTTGTTGAATGGAAGATTGACAAGTAATTAGTAATTGTGAAACATTATGCAAGGGAATTGCTACATAGGGACCAGAATTGTTGCTTTCTTCAATCAAGCCTTTTACAGCAGCCTCTATTGAAGAAAAGACCAGCTCTATCTCGTCATTTATGCAGTAATCGAATCAATTACCACAACAGGACAGTTAGTTCATTTTTCCTTCATCTATTTGTATTTCTACTTGTTTTTTCACAAAATAAAATTATAAATCTCGTATAGATTAGAAGCAATCTGATAACACAAGGACTTGTATTTGATTTAGTTTCTCTCTGCATTGTCTTAAAAAATTAGTTTTTTAGTAGATTTTGATAAAAGTCGCTAAAATTTGTGTTTGAAAAACTAATAAAAGTTGTAGGTCTCATAAAATATATGATTAAAAATGAGTTTGAGAAAAATTAAGTCTTAGAAAAGAAATGCCAAGCAAGAGCTAAATGCTTAGATATCATCTACATGTATGTTACAATTAATAATTTACCACCAGAGAGGACGGGAAATGAAAAGTTTATACAATGTCAATTATTTTATGATCCATATTGTGCACGTTTCAATGTCTCATAAAAAACTAAATATCAGTCACATGTGACTCTGAGTGATGGTTAATATTACCCGTTTGAGTGCATGTCTCGAATTTTGAAATGCTACTATAAATTTTTCAAGTGTCAAAATTGGAGATTTCATTTAAGGACCGTGCTATTTGTACATACATGTTGACATACGGGTTGACAAACACTCACAATGAGTTAAATAATATTAAAATATTCTTCGTTAAAAATACTATTTTACCCTTGTTTTATATATTTACAATAATATCCTAATACTTTTCTTGAATCTTACTATATAAGTTCCATCTATGCCTTAATAAATTATTATAATTATTAACATATCTTTTAAATTCTTCTTCTATCCTGCAATATTCTTCAGATAATTCATTCA
>CAIGRP010110539.1:0-16809 GCA_903798385.1 Fraxinus cuspidata
AAGCTGCGGTCCTTGACACCAGGATAAGAGTTGTAACTAAAAAAAATCTAATTTTGGACATTACAACATAAAACTTCAGTTTACAAAATTAAGATTTTCAATTTCATTACAAAACACAGAACTCCTTTTATTACATGGTGAACAAAACTCATCCTTCGGCAACCATGTTTTGCCCAGCCTAGTTTTCCAACTCAAATTCCACATAGCAAATTGAAATTGACATCATAGTCGTCTTCTACCACAAACGTAATTCAAATCACCCGTTTATGTCGACCCTTTCCTTTCCCGTCACATTTGACAATTTTTTTCCCTTGTTGAAAGTCACATGCAATGATATTTCGACGTCTCGTTTCTCACTAATTTGAGCTATCCCATCAAAGAGTCTTGGCAATTATTCGTTTTCCTCGTTAGGCACACGATTCAATGTGTCATTAACAGAACTTGATTCCCTGCCAAAATATTCATCTTTCACCCAATCAAAATATCTACGGTCATCACTACAGGAAAAGAACAATATCCCTTTGTTACCGGTATCCCGTTCGACCTCAAAACATTTTCGATATACGAGGTCACAACTAGGGCATCGCCGTTTTGATTTGCATTGTCCAAAGTAGTACGTGTTGCTTCTACAACCGTGACAGACTCCAAAATTTCTTCTTCTCATTCTAGTCGATATCTGCTGAAAAAACAAAGTGACCCAATCTTAATTAACAAACATTTCCGAAACTAAAATTCAACAATGGCTAAATGCAAGTGATGAATAAAGTACTCAACTGATATTTGTCCTCAATAATTTGTACGATGTTTAAGTGAAGTAAAACAGCAATGAACCTAAGGAAATGAATTACGCTATGTTAAAACTTCGATATACCGTATCATACTAATCTTCCCAAAGATTACAACTCTTAAAAGACAAAAAAAAAACTAAACACAGCTTTGTTTAAATGCTTGCTCCAGTCCTAATATCTTCAAAGATTATAAATTACCAATCATTCCCCTACAACTTAGTCTAAATGCTTGTCTTGGCCGAACACAATAAATATTACGCACAATCACATTTATGAAACTCAACTTGCCAAACACAATAGCTATGTTTGAAGAAACTTTCCGTTGAAATCAATGAATTAAAGATCCAGTTGAAAACATAGCTATGGCTTCCGGAAATAGCTAACCAATTTAGAACCCAAGAAAGAAAATACCATTGTCTGACATTTATGGTTAGGGTAGCTTCCACAGAAATGGTTGATAAAAGTGGCTTCGTTGTTGGGAACAATGCGGTTGGCTTTCTTGTTCACCGGATTTTGGAGTTGCCATCGTTCGGTTCATCGGATTTTGGCTAGAGAAGGATGGGTTTTAGGTGGGGTGGAATCGTGGGGAAATTTGGGGGAATTGTGTGAAGAGCTTTGCCATTCCCGATTTTTGTTTTGGTGGAGTCTTTTTTCATTTTTTTTTAAAACTTTGCCTCGTCATTTCAATTTAAAATCTTGTAACATTTCTGTGGGTTAATCCTGTACCCATAGCTTTACTCTTTAAAAGTTTATAAAGATCTCAATTGGTGGAAAGAAAATGAATTCCAGAGAAAATAATTGCCTAGAACTTGTTTTCCAGGGAATTGTTAATTAAGTGTGTTTGATTGGTATAATTTTCCACATGAAAATTTTTAAAATTTTCGATCTTTTTGCGTTCATTTGGCTTTGTTTTACATGGAAATTGTCATTTAAAGTGATAATTTTTTCCATAATTGATATAAATTTGTATCCATTGCAAAAAAAAAAATTCCTTAAAAATCATTTTTTCATCAACGTTTCGTGTTCGTTTGGCTTCATTTTACATGAAAATTGTTTATTAAAGTGAAATTTTTTTTTACAATTGATTATGAAATTTGTTCCAATTGCCAAAGAAAAGGTAAAAAAAAATTAAAATAAAATTGTTGGCTGAAAACCAAATTCTCACAAAAAAGGTGAGAATTTGTTTTCACCAAAAACATTGAAAGAAGGCGCGTGGCTGGAAACCAAGAAAATGATTAGCCTAGAAAATGTTTCCAATCAAACATGCATTTTTTTGAAACAGATAGAATTTAATTTCCAATTCCATGGGAAAATGGTGGTATCAAACATGGCCTAATATTTTTAGAGAGTTTCCAAAAATCTTCATTGAATACTCCTAAACTTTTTAAATCCCAAAAAAATAATTAAAAGTTTCATTTAAATAACCCCATGTGCCGTGCCCGAGAACTGAATATGTGACTCTTGAGTCTTGTAATGAATGTGACCCGCCTGCTGCTGTGTTTTATTGTGCGAGTGCAACACAGTCACCGCCTCCTAATTGGGTTCTCCGATCCTGGCCTACATGATCCTATTCCGCCTGATTGGGATCTAAATCTCTGGCCTCACCCACTTATATTCAAGTTATTTTTTCAGTATTTTTTTTTTACTCCATGAGTTTACAAATCAAAGCAATATATGGGGCGAATTTAAATTTCAAGTTGAGATGGTTTTGGTTGGTTTATTATTCTGTCCATAGTTTAAAATCTACTCTACTTTTGTTAGGTTTTTAAGTTTCTGTCTTGAGATAGCCATGGATAATTAGCTTTGGTTGATTTCAAATAGCTATTTGTTGAGAAGTTTGAAATTAGAACCTGGTCCCTGCTTGCCGACCTCTTGACTTGTGAGCACCTCTATTTTTTATTTCAAGTTCAAGTTGATGACTTGAAGATTTAGTTCGCTTTGATGCTATAATTTGGTTGGTGATTTAGCATGTGAATTGGGATGACTATGATATATGCAAATTGGAGAATTTTGTGAATCTTTGAATTTGTGAATGAATTGGGGATTTTATGATTTGTGATAAAGAAATGATCTCGCTAATGGTCAACGAACGTCCTAACTCGTCAAAAATTCTAAATCCGTCCATGTTTACAATTTTGTTTACACTTCATGACGTTGCAAACATTTTTGCCATTAATTTCAAAAACACTTAAAATAATCAATGATCTCAATTTTATCAATGACTTGTGAGCACCTCTATTTTTTATTTTAAGTTCATGTTGATGACTTGATGATTTAGTTCGCTTTGATGGTTTAATTTGATTGGTGATTTAGCATGTGAATTGGGATGACTATGATATATGCAAATTGGGGAATTTTGTGAATCTTTGAATTTGTGACTATGAATTGGGGATTTTATGATTTGTGATAAAGAAACGATCTCGCTAATGGTCAACGAACGTCCTAACTCACCAAAAATTCTAAATCCGTCCATGTTTACAAACCAAATCAAATAAAGTTAAACTAGTGTACGACTAGTTTAATTTGTAAAAAAAAAAAAAAACAAAAACCAATTTGACTTTTTTCTCTTTCATTTTTAAAAATAAATAAATAATAAAATATATACCACGTAGGACGTAACGTATACATATTATGATAGTCAGTGACTATGAATAGCATTATTCTTTGTTCAATCTATGTAGCCTCAAATTAATCGTCTTCATTAATATAAATCTATCATTATACTAATTTAAGTTAATGTCCTGTTTGATACACATTAAAATTTTCATTTTCATCTTCTACTCATTTTAAATCGCACATTCTTCAATAAAATAATATTTTACATCACATCAATAACTTTTCATTCTTTTTCAATCACACATTTTTCAACAATCTACTATTCCAGAATACATTCTTCCAAAATAATATGGCTCAAACACACCCTAAATCATAGTTTTTAACTATACGAAATGACTAATAAAATTATATTAACAACCATTATATATAGACAAACAGCTCTGATTTCCTGCCCCCCACCGGGCAGGAGAAAGAGTTCCCACCGTTGATGTGCATCGCCACGTCAACGGTGCATTTTTTCTTGATCGACCTTTTGCTTTGGCACCGGTCACTTCATCCCAGTAAATCAAGTGCCTTTTTGCTTTCTTGAATTTTTGCTTTGCTTTTCCACCCAACCCATCGGTCACTTTACCACATTAAATCAATTCCCACTTTACTATACACTCAATTCTCAAGTTATAATATTATTTTATTAATAAAAATAAATGATGAGTAATGCCATTGAAATTTATNACACTCAATTCTCAAGTTATAATATTATTTTATTAATAAAAATAAATGATGAGTAATGCCATTGAAATTTATAATTTTCTTTTATTAGTGTAATGTCAAATTGTCGATAATGCCATTGTTTCATTACCAACTTATGTAATATTTACATGTGAAATTGTACATGCATTAAGAAATTTGTAATGTCATTGACCATGTCACCGTCTAGGCTGATATAGGCCAAAAAAAAAAAAAAAATTGCAAAAATAGGTGGCTTAATTATTTTCTTCAAATGTCAATATCTTTTAGCTATCGTTGTGCACTTGATTGTCGTAGAATCATTAATCGCTTCGAAATTAGAAATCCCGACTATGCCATTGTCGCCGAAACACCTTGTCCATTATCCTCCTTACTTTCTTTGTCCCTATTATCATTTGTTTTACTATTCCTATCAAAATTGAGCTTTATGAGATTTCCTTGTGACAAATTCACAACATGCGATGTTAGGGATCGCCTCATGGTTGGTTGGTCACTCTTCATATTAGAGATGGTTCATGTAATTTGTATTGTTTGTCAACAAAATTACGTCGAGAAATTAAATTAATTAAAATATTTACGTTAACAATATTAATTTAAGATTTTCTTTATTTTATTGTTTTGATCACAACTGTTCACAATGTCGTTTCATGCGGTATTAGAGCTCAGGTTTTGTAACTTGGCCACCATTAAAATATTTTTACGAAACCAAATACCATTCAATCACTTCCCATACCATTGTTTCGTTGAAAGTTGTGTATCTTGTATTACCCTTGGGCCCATTTGTTTTTACGAATTTGTAAATGGCAAGAATAGCATTTCACCATTCGTCATAGAATTAAGTTACTTGTACACTTTCTTTGATAAAAAGGATGACTAATTAAATGTTTTTCTTTTTTTGGCTGATGAGGAGTTTGTGAGAATTAAAAAGAAGTAAAAAGGCTGAAATATTCCTAAAAATCTCATATTCATCCTTTCTGTCGAAGAAAGTGTACATGTAGCAAAATCCTTCTTTCATCATTATGCAAGGGCTTTCGGTCATTTCAACCAATTGGATGGTGACCTCATCTCAAGAAGTCAACAAGGGCAATCACTCTCAATGTTCGGGCCACAAAAAGTCATTTTATCTTACAAAATTGATTTCATATAGGGACTTGGACAATAATTGATATAGATTCCTTCGTTTTAGGTATGAACATAATTGTCGACAAATAATAATAATAGTAATAAAGTAACTATAATAGCAATGAAAACTCTACTTTATAGTAATTTTTCTTCGAAAGTTGTGGTTTGATAGACTAATTGGGGTCCATTGTGATAGTAGGATATGAAGCCTATAGATAGAAAGCTTCGGATGTGGATTAATGTAGCATAGAGGAGAGATCATCCTCTTTACCATTACACATTTGAATGACATTTTTTTAGTGAGATTGGACCATATTTATTAAATTCGATCCCTACGTATCGGACTACGGTTAAGTTCGATCAATATATCAGGACCAAACAACAATTGGCTTGTTAAGGAAAGAGACAAGTGAGCAGAGATGACGAAGAATCGATAAAAGGTTTAGATAAACCGACCGAATCTTTGAGCTGTTGCAAAAGTTTTAACATTGAAGGCTATGAGGCTTGATCCCTTGACATCAAGTATTATAACAATCAAACAATGAATAATGCCATAGATATCAGACCCTATCGACAACTCACGGCAACTCCATTGCGAATTAGTGACATCAATGCCATGAATATTGTCATAGATATCAGATCCTATTGACAGTGAACGACGATAATTTGGTCGTTGATTGCCAACGAATTCGTCGATGATTATCGTAAGTGAAGCGAAGTTTCTTTTAAGTTTACTTTGGTATTTTATATTAATTAATTGTGGAATATTCCCTCAATAAAGCATCAACATAGTTTTTTAGCCCCTGTTTGATATACATTCTTTAAAAAATTCATTCTTTCAAAACATATTTTCAATCACATATGCTTCAATAAAATAATATTACGTAAACCCAAAATTTTTTCTTATTTTTTAACCACATTTTAGCATAATACTTCCATTGCGAATTAGTAAAACATCAATTCCATGAATAATGTCATAGATATCAGATCCTATTGACAGTGAACGACGACAGTTTGGATGTTGATTCCCAAGGAAGTCTCCGATGATTATCGTAAGCGAAGTGAAGTTTTTTTTAACTTTACTTTGGTATTTTATATTAATTAATTATGGAATGTTCCCTCAATAACTTATGCATCTACAGAGTTTTTTAACTTTCATTTTAGGGAAATTTAAACTTTTCGTTCCCATATTTAAGAAATGCGACAAATATATTCTCAAACTTTCTTTAGCATAATTAATCCTCAACATCTCAGTTATGTAGCAAAATTTATCATTCCCTCCATTTTAGCCATTAAATGACATGGTTGCCCTTCTGTTTAAATAAATAAAAAAAAAAGTGAAACATCAAAAATAAAGAAAAAAAATTTAACTGAAGTTCTATACATTTTCAAAAAGTATATATAAACTTCTTTTAAATCAATTAAATACATAGATAGAAAAGAATTTTAAAAATTTTCACCTTCCACAAACAAACTCACCCACCCGCTCGTCAACATCTACCCCACGCACCCTACAACCAAACACCACTTCCACAAATACAATCCCGCCATAGGCGGCATCACTACCACCACCATAAAAAAATTAATTTACAAAAAATAATAAAAAAGATTGAGTAAAAAATTAGAAGCCTGGTTCTCAGAACTACCATCACTGCTAGGCTGTGATATAGATTGCTAAATTTTTATCCACACGTATTTTTATTATTTTCTGTTTTTTGTTAATTCATTTTTTAGGGTGGTGATGTTGATCGGCGCAGTTGCATTTGTGGAGGATTATTTGTCCGGGGTCGGGATTACATGGGGTAGGTGTTGAGCTTCGTTGTTGGATTTATTCATACTTATTGACAAGTTATAATTCTCCACTTGCAATTTTTCTTTATTTTTTATTGTTTACTGATTTCTTTTATTTTTGTTTATATAAAGAGAAGGTCAAACTATCATTTAATGGTAAAAAATGATGAAAGATCGAGTTTTTCTACATAATTGAAAAGTTGAAAATGGATTATATTAAAAAAGGTTAAGAATAAATTTATTACATTTCACAAAGATTGAGAACAAAAAAAAAATACAAATTTCCCTTTATTTTGCCATTCATCGAAGGATTTAGCCATTTGTACATATTTTGGTGCCCACCTTGTTGACGAAACAGTATTGGCAAAAAATGATTGGTGCAAATTTTTTTTTCCTACACAGGCTAATGATTGAATGTCATTTGACATTCTGACAAGTAGGGTGTAAGATTTTTTTGTACACCAAGCATGACTGCACGTTGAATCTTTTGTATTGTCAGTTTTTTTCTAATTTACTGTGACCATGTAAGTTTTGAATTGATTTTCTTAAAAAGCCAAGTCAACTATAATATTTGGTAAAATAGCCTATGACTAATAATGTTAGATAAAATAACATTCAGCCTATTTTATCATGTATTAAAGTCATAAATACCCGAAATGTCTAAAATGCTCTATTTCAAACCAAAATTTGCCAAAATCCCGTAACATGAATTTCCACTTTTATTATCACTTTTTATACATAATTTAAAACCAACGGCAAAATGACATGCTGACTTTTTAAACGACTAAGTGTCGTTTTAACAAATTTTACTTTGTGTTCCCTCGTATACACACAAAAATTAATGAAAACATATTTTAACTATATTTGGAGTGAAATGTAGAGTTCGTAACCGAAATGACATGCTATTGTTATAAATGATTTGATGACGTTGTAAATAATTTTGTATTTGTTTCACTTTATACTCTCTCGTACCCACATAAAAATAAAAGTAGAATATTTAAAGTAAAATCGATAAACAACATTAAACTTCCAAGATCGGTATAAAAAAAAAAGTTCACTCGATATTGATCAACAACATTGTTACATGAATAAACTATACTAGTTTTCACTATGAATGAAGGTAAATATCTTAAGTTCCATTAAATTTCAATTATAGATAAAATACTCAAAAAATTAGTTTATTTAACTTATATAAGTTTTTTAAGATGTTCAAAAATATGATTGAATAGTTTTAAAGTTAAATCGTGACCATGTGACCCAAAATAATATGCTGACATTTTAAATGACTAGTCACTATTTCAACTAATTTTGTATTCATTTCACTTTATATTCATTTATATTTCTAAAAAAATAAACGAATTCAATTTTTTTTACCAAATTTGAATAGCAAGTTAGACACAAAGTTCATCTGATAGTGACCAACACTATTGCTCTGTAAGTAACTTACACTCTACTTCACTACAATTAAAGGTAAGTAATACAAATTCCATTATATTCTAATCGTGAGATAAGATACTCAACAAATTAGCTAATTCAACATGTACAAGTATTCTAAGATGTTTCAAACTACGATCGACTAGTTTTTGAATGAAATCGAGACACTGTGACCTAAAATGGCATTTGATCGTTTTAAATGTATGGCTTCCGTTTCTACATTTAGTGTTCGTATCTGTTCATTCACATTTGTTATGGATGGATGAATGTTAATTGTTGAATTTAATTTTGAAATTGTGATGCCATTTGATAAATTCTGATAGATATTTTGATTAGATTTTTGATAACTGTAATAGCAGCACTGTTTGTTCAAACGAAAACGACATCTGATCGTTTTAAACGTACGACTGACATTTCTACTCTTTTAATGTTCGTTTCGATTCATTCACGTCTATAACCACATGAAAGTTTAGGGATGAAAGTTTTAAATATATTTTGACGTCGCGGTCGACACATTTGTTCAAACTATAGCGAGTCACTTCATAATTTGGTAGACGTGTAATCTTTCAATGTGTACGAGTCATGTATGATGTTTCAAAGCATATTTTACTAATTTCAGAGTGAAATCGATACCCCGTGACCCAAAATGGCATCTAATCGTTTTAAACATATGGTTGACGTTTCTACTAATTAATTGTTCGTTCCGGTTCATTCACGCATGTAACCACATGAAAAGTTTAGGGATGAATGTTTTAACTATATTTTGATGTTGCCTTCGACACATTTGTTCAAACTATAGTGTCACTTCATAATCTGATAGTAAACTACACTTAACAATAAAGAAAAATATAAGTAGCAAGTATGAAATCGAAAACATAGCACTTGTAGTCATTCAATGTGTACAAGTTTTATATGATGTTTCAAAACATATTTTACTAATTTCGGAATGAAACCGATACCCTGTGATCCAAAATGACATCTGACCATTTTAAACGTATAACTGACGTTTCTACTCATTTAGTGTTCATTTCGATTCATTCATGCCCGTAAACACATAAAAGTTTAGGGATGAAAGTTTTAACTATATTTCGATGTTGCAGTCAACACATTTGTTCAAACTATAGTGAGTCATTCCATAATCTGGTAGTAAACTACACCACATTGAAAATAAATAAAAATGTAAGTAGTAAGTATGGTATCCAAAACATAGCATGTGTAGTTGTTCAATGTGTACGAGTCATGTATGATGTTTTAAACACTGCTTTACTATTTTCGGAGTGAAATCGATATCGCATAACCATATGATCATTTTAAATGAAGGATTTTCGTTTAGGGTTTAGGTTCTAGGGTATAGGATTTACAAAACAAAACAAAAAAAAAAAAAACATGTAATTGTTCAACATGAACAATTCTTATATGATGTTAGAAATACTATTTTACTAGTTTTTGAGTGAATTTGAAACCCCTTGACCCAAAATGGCTTGTTGTCATTTTATATGTAGGGATGTCATTTAAAGGGGTAGAGTATACAAAAACATAGCACGCATGATCGTTATGCACAAGTGAAATTGAGACCCTGATACCCAAGATGACATATTATCACTTTACATGTATGAGTGCCGTTTAGGATATACAAAACATAGCACGCTTCCCACTGAAATCGACCCATCACCTAAAATGGTACATGAACATTTTAATCATACTGCCATTTTTCTAATTCAGTATTCAGTTCGCATCATTTTCCTTAATTAAGCTCAGACAAGTCATTTATGATACTTCCATACTTGTTTCGTAGTGAAATCGAGACCTCGTGACCTAAAACGGCATGTTATCGTTTTAAATGTACAACTCTCATTTTTCAAACTGTGTGAATTTGCGCAGTTAATAATACAATCTATTTTCCATCACATAAATATACAAGCGTCATAAAAATTGCAACCCCATTTCAACCCTGACTGCTTCAATGTTTGAATAAAACATTCATACAATGGAAAATATAGCAAAACTTCATAGCAATGCTAGCCAATATCCATACACATGTTCCATAATCAATCATCCCTAATCAATCATAAAAATTAATACTAACTAGACAGAATCAACATCTAAGTCCTATATCATTAAACTACATAAAATTGAAAAATATATAAAGAAAATAATTATGGATTGAAATACATAGCAAAAACTTTAATAGCTAGTTTCTTCCTCCAACATTGAATCATATCATTATATATAAATTTCACCTCTAATTTAGCCGAGAAAAGTTCTATAAACTTGATAGTGTATAACATATGTATTATTAAAGCAATGAAAATATAAAGAATGTTAAATATGGATTATTTACGCATTGTTTTGTTGTGGAACATCTACATGTGGATGCCAATCAAACTGCTTATGTGGATAGTTTTCACCAAACAACAAACTTTCCTTCATCTTTCTAGGAATCACCTTCACAATTCAACGCACGACTTTTTGCAATTTTTTAAAACGTGTGCAAATCTTCATACTTTCGTATATGCATATAGTTCGCTCGGCAATATCCACATTAAATGCAATCCAGTGCTTCATTTCCACACCGACAATGTTACATTTTTCTCAATTTAATACTTGACATGTTCGGTAATGGACCGTAATGTGTCCTCTTAGACATATTTGCTTATATAGATTTGCTTTTAACCAAATGGGTCCTCTTCCTAAGTAGGTTTGACATAAACGACGGGTCCTCTTAGATAGATTTGCTTGTATCCAACAATTTGATATTGTAACCAAATTGGACTGTAATAGAAATTATATGACACTACTTCAACCAGGTCAAAAAATAGTGATCCAACATTCTACAAGTAAAGCTGACACTGAAAAGATGTAAATGATATAAATAATCTGACAATAGTTGTTCAAGAAAGATGACTTAATTATGTCTAATTCAAATGCAAAATGAGGCATGATGAGAGAAACTAATAAACAACAGTTCATAAGATTCCTTACTGAAAATAACAAGAAAGAAATCACTTGGATCCACAAGGATTATAAAATTTTCCCTAAATATCCCAATATAATATTGGATCAAGCATGTTTTTTGCAATTCTCAAGTAATTAAATATTAAAGTAAAACAAAATGATATCAGCCAAGACAAACAATCTCCTGTGAAACATAAGCACCTTTGGGTCCAAATGTGCCTTGATGACCTAAGTCACCATTCCGTTAATTTAAACCTAATTAGTGTTATCTCCACTTAAAAGGCTATTGCATAAGTCATCAGTTCTTAACTTGAAGACCTATGATAAAAAATCACTTGTCTATTACTACTTTTACAGAACATACCCTTTAACTTGTAGAGTTATAGGAATCGTTAGTACACGTAGAATTCCTATAGTGGTTCTAATTTTGGTCAACTTGCTCTAAACCGATATATTATATGTAGATCCTTTACAATTTTTTTACTGTTAAAAATACCTATGGTCAAAATTGCATTTATGCATTCAATCATACTTTTGCTAATAAAAAACTTAAAAAAAAATTCAAGGTGGAAAATGTGAGGGTGGACATGCATTCAATCTCCTACAGCATACGTATCAATTAACTTCAAGAAACTTATTTTTCGATAAATAATTACTTTTTTAATGCACAACAAATTGAATGAGAGAAAAAAGACGAACCCATATAAATGAATGCATACCCAATTCAACCATTAGCCTCAGAAATCATTACTACATTTTCTTGTTTAAAATTATATCCAAACACTCATATACCTATTAAAACCATCAATATATACAAAAAGTCAAAAAGAAAAAATCAAAGAGCAATAAACTTCCTAAATTTAATCATTGATCACAGGGTGTCAATCCTAGTAATAAACCAACATGAAAGGACCAGAAAGATGGTTAAGATACAATAACAAAATATTAATGTGTCGAGAAGCCCACATTTTTCACAAAAGTCACACAAAATATTAGTAACAATGGAAAATTAATGAAACTTTCATACCCGGGGATAGAAAATTGAGAAATTGGTTCCTTGAATGAATTGTTCACGGTGGTCGTTAAAGCTGGAAGTTGTTTTAACTGAATGAGGGTAATTCAGGAGATGGATTTGGGAAAGGAAAATAAAAAGGAGAAAATTTGTTTTAACTGAATGAGGGTAATTCAGGTAGTTCGTTAATTTCAATTTAAAATATTTATTTTAATACTTTTATTTTGGTCAAAGGTTAATTTGCATAGTGTATCATGTGATAGGCTATTTGATCCAATTTCCACTTTTTTGGGTTGAATTTTACGTTCAAATCGATTAGTCCGGTTCATCTAATCCAATTATTGACAATGGTTCAAGAGTAGACCATCCCAATCACGTGACTGTATGTGGGGCCTCCTAAACCTAAAATGTAGGTAGATTTCAGTTTCAACTTTCAACCTTATCCCATGACGTGTCCAAAAGCAATAACGTTTGGACACATTTGGAAACTGATGACCAAGTCACCTTCTCTATTCTATCTTGGGTATTCCTAGTCAGCTCGGCTTCACTACTTGGCTGGCTCACCAAAAGGCTAGAAATATAGTATTACGTTCTTGTTTGAACCCCATTTTTTCAAGAACTCATTTTCAATAAAATAATTTTATGCATAAATCATTTTTTTTTCCTTATGTTTAATCATACATTTTTCAAAAAATCACTATTTCAAAACATATTTTGTCCAAAATGAGGCTCAAACAGGGGATATGCAAGTTAATTTTCATGGATTAATAAGTTAATTTTCATGGATTAATAGTTAAGTGTGGCAAAAATATAATTAATATTTTCCTTCAAAGCAATTAGTCCTAGTGATCCAATGTGCCAATTATCTAAGAAATTGACTTAGATAAGATAGTTAATTTTTTTTTTTTTTGAAATTTAGTGAGTAATATATAAGGATAGAGAGATTTGAATTATTTTCAAGATTTATATTCTTTTGAAATCAAACAATAAATGTATATGTTTATTACTATAAGTCTAGTCAAGAATTAATCATTTTACTAATTGTTTTAACGTAAAGAATAAGTAGACAAGTATAGATATAGTCGGTTCTAGACTGAATAATGCATTAACAAAAAAATGCAAGAAATTTTCCTTTCATAACTCACTAACTTTTCCACTTCACCTAAATTCAGGATTTAATCCCATGAAGATGATAATAAATTACCTTTACACGATTTATTCTTATCAATATCATGAGTATTAATAAAAATAACTTACTAAAATATACTTTTAAAATTCACCCCTGCATGCTAATGGATTATAAAGACGTTTGGTTAAGCTCCACCCAAAATTAGGAATAAGTAACCAATTACGAGTAGTTATATTGACATCATAATTTTTGATAAATGCACCACATGTTAATTGTATTAAAAGTCCCTAACTTTTATTCATTATTACATTTATATTCCTAACCTTTCCATTGTATTCTTATCATTAACCTTCTATTAATTAACACATCATTCTCCTAATAATGATTTCTATCCAAAAAAATTATTTTTGTTTGTTAACATGAAGGTCAAATATGTAGTCAAAATTTTGTATTTTTTTTTTTTTTTTGCTTATTGGGGAATACAAGTGGCAAATAAGTCGTTTTACTCCCTCTTGATTGATTTTTTACATGAAAACCGTCAATAGAATACTAATAAAAATCGAGTTCTCACCTACGGATAATTATCAACGGATCATAAACGGATTATCTGTTGGTAAAAATATTAAAGCCCTGTTTGTTTCTGATTAAAATCAGATTTTAATCCAAATCAAAGTCAAATAATCAATATTGACCACGTTTTTCATAGGTCCCACAACTTTTCAACCACACATTTCAAAAACTTCTATTACAATCTACTAAAAATCTAATTTTAATCCCCACCAAACACCCACCAAACTTCTAACTACAATAATCACCAACGGAATTTCCGTTGATAAAGTTTGTAGCTCTTTACCAACGGACATTCCATGCATATGTGTTAGCCCAAGAATAATTAACCAAGAAGACAGTGAATTGGTTTCTAAAACTTTTTCAAATAATTAATCTAAATTCAAGTAAAGACTAAATATATTAATTCAATTAATAAGTGCAAATGTGAAAGCAATAAATAAAAGGTTAAAAATGATGCAACGATATTATTGCGGATGATCGATCCAAATCAATGATTTACGTCCTTCGTTACCAAGCTCTTTGACATGATCAAGGCATTTTTATTATATTCATTGACTTATGGTACAGTCAAACCCTTTATAACACTTTAAGTGACTTGCAAATAAGGAATATCGATCCTTACACAATATTGAATTTTACGAAACCTCAGTATGACCCATACTATTGAACTTCGCGAGACTTGAATATGACCTATACGATGACTTACAATAAGGAGCTTCGATCCTTATATTATTGAGCTTTCACGGAACCTCAATATGATTCACAAATTAAGAGTAAATGATTTTACAAATAAAACTTTTCTTAATAAATGATACAAATAAATTAAGTACTAAAAGATGTTAATACTTCAATGAATAGCAATAAATGATAGCTCAAACGTTAGATGAAAAACTTTTATGTATATGATAATTAGAATTTTGATTCAATCAGTCAATTTTTTTCAATGAAAAGATGAAGAAGTAGAAAAAATATATGCAATGTAATTCAAAGATTTTCTTCAAAATATCTCTCTTTTATGATAATAAAAATAAGTTAAGAACAAAAAAAGAGATGAAAAATTTCGATGAAGATGATGAATAAAGTGTTTGAATCAATCAAAGTTTTTGATATGTAGAAATAAATGAAATGAATGCAAATGTAAGTTTAAAGAAATCTCTCAAAAGATATCTCACTTTGATACTCTTGAAAAAGTTATAATGAATACAAGAAGTAGATGTATTTATTTAGTTCAAAAAGTCAACAAATCCGTGAGTCTGGATGACTCGTCCGGTTGACCACCTTTTGTTTGGATAACTAATATAGTCATTTGTACAGTAAAAATCAGAGGTCGGAACAGTCAAATTTTGGACTGTTGAAAACTTACAATCGATTGCTTCTTTTAGCCGGTCGACTACCTCTTCCAACCGGTCGGCTTTTTGGCAGTTTCGAACATTTTATGTTTTGGCCCCTTTTGATTCGATTCAAAGATTTTGAAAGGTATGCACTTTTGGAAAGTATTTTTTAAATAAGTTTCAAGATAAAAGTTATTTTTCAAATTAAAAATCAATTTTATATTTAATCAAAACATTGCATTAGAATAAATTTTAATTTAAAAAAATGTTTTTAATGTATAGAAGGATTTTGAGATTAAGCATTTATTGCCAAATATCAAGGTGTTAGTACATTTACACTTTATTTAAGAAATCAAGTTTTTGATCTTGCTGAGAAGTTTGACTCTTAAGTTCTTGAATGTGTGACTTCGATCTTAGTCTCCTTCATGAGTCTGATTTGTGTTGATAGCTTTTGATATTTTTTTTCACCACCATCGATCAATTTCCATTGCATGCTTTGAAAAACTATAATCACTTAAATTTAACTTGTTAGTAAACAAGATTAACTTGTTTGTTATAATCAAAACTTTAAGATTATAAACAACCATTTGGTCAACATAATGTTTTTATTTAGTGCGTGTACCATATACCAACGCCATTTTCTAAGATGATGTAATTCAACTTTTTTATTTATTTATTATAAAAAGTGTCAACCTTGCACCTACAGAAAATCCGTAGGCGAGGAATAGTTCGTAATACCAATGGAAAATTCATAGCTGAAGAGTATTTCTTTTATATTAGCTAAACAACACTCACTAGCAATTTGGAAATGGGAGTGCTTCTTTTAGAATGGCCAACTTATGTAGTTGATATATGTTCGTTATGTTGTATTGGACAACACGGAACATGACAATAGATTGTTTTGTGTTTTATGGACTTCTTTGAAACTTGCAATAAATGAGACACACTTCATCGAGTTACTCGATACATTAAATGATTTTTTTCTAACATTAATTATATTTTTTATTTTAAAGTTCATTTATATTTTTAATTGATTGTGATTAAGGAGTTGCGTATTTTAGGAGAAGAATATAGATCGTCCAATGTCCCAATTAGAGTTTTTTAGTTATGTTCATAAAAAGAATCACATACTTGACGATTTTGTTGATAAAAAATCATGGACTTTGCGTATTTGTTTATGGGTTTTGTCCTTGACAACCTACTTCACATGTTCTTGGTACACTTAATTCAGTTAGACATTCAATACTTGTACATGATGAAGTGGTGAATAATTTGAAGTCGGAGCTAGCAATTGCACGAAATACAATAGATGAGAACAACACAAGGATTCATGATCTCACTATATGTCTTGAATGAGTTGAAAGAAATCATAGA
>CAIGRP010110544.1:0-51916 GCA_903798385.1 Fraxinus cuspidata
ACGCACGTGTTTATTACTAGTAACTATGTAAGTGGTCGTTCCTTTATTTTTTTTCTTAATTGATATACATTAATGATTTGTTTAATGATAAATCTTTTTTATGATAATGAATCACTTACAAGGGTTTGATTGAAGATATCATGGTTTATTTGGTAATAATTATTTTATGATACTGAATTGAGGGTGTTATTTTATATTGAGTTGACAATGACGAGTTAATTAGTTCATTTAATTGAAACAAGTAGAAATTGTGAGCTGCATCCAAAGTCTAAATGCGTAATGCGTGGCGGTGCATTTCGATTTAGCGTCAAGCATAAGCTCACCTATGCGAAGCATATGCGTAAATATGCATTTTGCGATTTTTTATATTATTTAAAATATTTTAAACTACTAAATAAATAAGATAATACATTTTTTGAACATTATACATATTCTTCAAATTTCAACAAAAATATATTACTCAAAATCATAAATATTACAATTAAATATTACAATTACTTGACAATAAATTTCTACAATTAGATTTGATGCGAATATCGGTTTTAAAAAATCATAAATCTTATCTAACTCCGTCGAATTTCAATTCAATCTTATCTTCTTCATCTAAGTCATTCAATGCAAAATATTCATCAAGTTCCCCTATTTCAATTCGAGAATTTATATTACTTCTATAGATGGTAAGCTATCATTTTCAACCCCTTCTTCATTATTACAACCATCAATAATCCAATATTGTTTATTAATAACATCACTTGCTTGTAAAATTAGAGGGATTCGAAGAAGGAGACTCGAGCTCGGCGTAGAAAGTTTGCAACCTACAAAATATCTATTTTTGTTTTTAGCTTAAAAAAAGTCAAAACCCTACAAATTACTGTATATAATTAATGGGTTTGGGCAATTTGGGCAAATTTGATATTTGTTAGGCTCGATAAATTTTTTTTTTAAAGTTATAAAAATGGGTTGGACATTGTTAAGACTATTTTTAACACACTTTTTAATACAAAAGTGTGCACATTTTTGCGTTTAAGTATGCATATGCAGTCAACAAAATGGGTTGACTGCATTATCACATGCATACTTCATGTGCGATGCGTTTCGTAAACGTGGCGAGCATATGCGAGCATTTTAGAACGCGAGCGGCAGCCTATTCAAATAATTAAGTTATACATCAGAAATTTTAAAGAATGGTGAAAATGTTCATATTATAAATATGAATTACGTGCAAAATATTTTATTGTGTAAATATGTGATTGAAAGTATATATAAGAATTAAAAAGTTTTGAAATAATAGTCGTCGAACGGGGTTAAATCTCTTTATATTAATTTCATATAATAATTTTACCATGTTAATTGCTTGAAAATTGCTCGAAGAGAGGTCAAACATAACTTAAGTTATAAGAGTGACTTCTATGTAGATAAAATCAGATTTTTAGTAAATTTTGATAAAAATAGACTAAATATGTGATTAAAAAGTTAGTAGATTACATGAGATGTGTGATTAGCCCCCGTTTGATCCACATTAATATTATAATTTATTTTTCTTTCTCTTCTTATCAATCACACATTTTTCAATAAATAATATTACAAATATAAAAAAAAATCTTCTTTTTTAACCGAAAAATACTATTGCAAACTGGGTTAATTGTTATTTTTTTACTTTCGATTAAAATAAAATTGCTATGGTAACATTTTTGAGGACTGTTGAGTTGACTTGTGTGTCACTGAATTTGGACCTTTCAACATAAGTCCAAACCAATCTTTGGTACTCCCGATAATCAATCACATGCCTCCATGTGATATCACAAGTGGATGGCTCTGATGTGTTCACACCCTAAGATCAGTGTATTAGATTGCCTTTGCCACCCCTCAAACACGTACTAGTGTGTGTTAGGTGTATGGGGTTGGGCGTAGGTTTTCCAACTTGAAAGTTGAAACAGATAAGATTATTGAAGAAATTCTAGTTGAAGTCCTCATTCAATTAGAAATATACCAAGTAGGTCCTCATTCTATTAGACATATACCAAGTAAATCCTTAATCTATTAATTTGGTGAGCACAGTCCCATTTACTTTGTTTGCATTTGAGTCCCTAATGGACAACTTTACATTTATATTTGATTAATTCCCTGCTTAGTGTAGATTAAAATTTCATATAAATATCAAGTCAAAGTCAACATTTTTAACTACACATTTTATAGAATTCACAACCTTTTAATCACTTATTTTATTATTTTATATCAAAATCTAGTAAAAATTTGATTTTAATATACACCAAATAGGGGCTAAACCTCAATTTTTTTCTTATCAAAAGACAATTACCTTATTTTTTCAATTAAAAAAAAAAAACAAAATCCACAAATCCATAATTTGCCCCCAATGTATATTAGTTGGACTTTTTTTTTTTTGACTTTTAATTTTTAGTTTATTATTTAATTTTGTTTTGTTTAATTTAACATAAGGATAAATTATTATTATTTTCAATATAAAGTTGAAAATTATAAAGTAAAATCATCAACCGAGGATCCAGATATTTAGGCTGCTAATACATTAGGTTGGGAACCTAGTTGCTATACTTTCAATAATTTAGGGACCTCATCTGTAATTTTTCCTAGAATAGTGTGTGTGAAATCATATGAAAAGGCCAATCTCAGGATCAACCAAAGTGTAGCACATTGGCCTACAAACATGTAGACAACTTAGGAGAAATATTCTATAAAACATAAACAATTACGCACTGTTTTTTAGTGTTTGGTAGCAGCTTAAAACGACAAAATGTGTGTAATTTTTATTTATTTATTTATTTGTTGGGTCTCACAACCATTAGACTGGCAAAAACGCTCGATTTTGACTCCTAAGGAAATCATAAATCAAGTTTCAACATTTGTAATGATATCAGCACTACAAAATAAAAAATTAATTTCTCGATTATAGAAACCAAAATGACAATCTATGCTTACTAAACAACACAACCATATACAATGCATTCCTCTAATGTTATAAACTTATACGAGCCAACACAACATATCAAACATTTCGTACGTCCCTAATTCAATACATAAATTATTCAATGTTCTAGAGAAAAGTACATATTTCCGTCAGTACACAATTGAAGAGCTAGAAAAGAGATGAGCATTGCCCTTTTTGAATAATGATATTTTTAGTCACTCATTGTCGATAGTCGTCATACGTGACAGTTTGTTATTTGAGACATTAATTTTCTGTAATTTTATTGTCTCAATCTTCCAAACATGATCGGTGCTAGATGAATTCCTTACTACATTCGAATGTAATTTTAATCACACTTAAATTCGAAACCCTACTGAAAATAGATTAGACGAGCTAAATGATCGACATTTTAAGCTAATAAAAATGAATTTATGAGTGTGGTTCCACCTGGAAAGTGGTCAAATTGAGTGGCTCTATTGCACGAGTTTTCATTACTCATAATGAGGCCCATAACCAGGAAACTTGTCCAGGTCCTCTTTTGGAATATTTTACAAAATCAAGGTGCCAACACACACTAAACAATATATTGTGTACTTTTTTTTCAATTATTATATTGGCTTTGTTTGCTACTTTGTCGAACTTTGGCAATTCTAAAAGCAAAATTTATTTTGAAAGAAATTTAAAAAAAAAAAAAGGAAATCAGTTTACAGCAAAGCCGGAGCACTGATCTTATTTCTTTGGCAGTTTTAGTTGATTTTCACCCAAAAAGAACCTGGTTTATTTATGAACGTAATAGAGGATTCGTACCATGTCAAGGTTTAATAAATTGCACGATTTGAACTTTGCTATTTAATTTAACATATCATCTTACCATGCTTCTTGCATGCGGCAATTCAACACTTTTTGGTCAAAAAAATTGTGATTTTCCTTTTTTTAGGTCACGACGAGCTACACGCGATAAATTTTTCCATTATTTCTAAAGATAATAGAAGCTAAAAAAATTAAAAATGAGTACAAGGTAAAAACTGTATATGCTCTTAAAACTCGAAGTGCGCCTATCAAATTGCAAACTGTTTATGAACGATTTGAATTCCAATCAATCCCCACACCCCCCATCAAATGGGGACCAATCAAATTCCAACTTTTTATGAAAGGGATGGATGGGGAGGACAATATGTCAACGTACTGGACCCAAATTCAGTGTCTATATTTCTTGAAATTTAGGATATTGGTCGGCTTCTATGGGGACGTGTTTCATATAATGTGGCAAGCCTCAATAATAGAGAGTGGTACGGAATTTTACCGAGATTGATAGATTTAAGTGTGAACATTATTCGTTCGGTAAGATTTTGAGTATTAATGCAAAGGGGGAAGTTCACAAATAACAATTTCGAATTTATCGAACTTATAAAAATCTTTCAAAAATTAGATCATAAATCATATTTATATTTATTTAAAATAATATATATGGATCTACGTTATAATATATATTTTCTCTCACATTATCGTTTCCAAAATAAAGTAATAAGTTGTCTCTTGTAGATTCTCTCAACTTCACTACGCTTCTTTCATATTCGACAAATACATAGCTCAAGTTTCTAGATTCGATGCTTAATTTGATCACAATTTTATCAATTCACTTCTCCATAATCAATTTTTTAATTTCAAAGTCACGGTATCTTCATTGTTCCATAATTGACAGATTCATCGTTCTGAAATTATTAGAAAAGTTGTATATGGTCATTTACACTACATTTTTCGAATCAAATAACACGGAGAATTAATAGCCTTACCGACATCAACAATTATAGTTAGGAATAAAGTGATTTTTGGCTTTGCTTTTCCAGAATATGAAATTCAGCCACGATTTTATAATTTCCAAATTATTGAATTTAGTTGCCGCCAATGAACATTGGGATTTCACCTTTTCATGCTCGGATTAATAATTTTCACATAAACCTGATTTTGATCAATTGAAATCGTATAGGTCCTTTACTTTTAAGAATTAGAATGTGACCATTGCTACCAATTTATTGAAAATATAGAGTATGCGTTGATGATTGCTGGGTAATTTATTTTGGCTTCACATAGTTGATAAGTTTATGTTGTGACCTCTTCAGTCACAATTCACATGTTCGATAAGTTTATGTTAGGTTAACGGGGATTGTTTGTGACCAAGTTTGTGTTAATTGTTACTGTTATGATCGGGTATATGTTATTCGTATCTGTGTGTGATTAATTAAGTCTATATTTATTGTAACTGTTTGTGATTAGGCGTGTGTTAATCATGATTGTATGTGACTTGTAATGAGTTGAATGTGACTTTCTATATTATGATTGTAAAATGTCACCGCAAATACATTATAAAACATTTTTTCTTGTTTAGGAAGTAACCTAAATGCAATTGATATAATAGGTCACAAACATATTACAATGATAAACATGTAACTCTGACCTTGATCTAGTATGTCCTATCCAGCATAAATTGGAATGTTATATATTTGACTGTGACCTTAATCATAGACAAAAACATGTTATTGTGACCTTTAACTAGTCGAATGGACTTGCTATTTTGTCACTGTGATTTGTTTTACGTAATAAATCATAAATTATGGTTTATGCCATAGTTATTAGACACGTCCCGGACATTGACCCTACCAAGGCACTGGGTCTCAGGTTAATGGTTGAATAGGTGGGTCAATGGTCGGACTGATGGGTCATTGCATAAAAATCTATAGAAAAAAATTAAGTACAAAATTTTTTTAGGCAACATTATATTTTTTAAAAATTATTTTTCACTAATTATTTAGTTCTATAAAATAAAGTAAAAAATTTTATCATAGTTTTTATAGAAATACTTTTAGAAAACATATATATGATTCATTGGATACATATAACTTATTACACAAAAAAATATTAAAGTATTCTACAACTCCAATAAGAAACTAATTGTTTTACTTAGAGGTCCAAGATTCAATTCTTGGGACCTCCATAATTTTAAAAATCCATTTAGAAAACTAGTAACTGGCCAGGTTAACTTGGTTAAAATCGTTAATTAACTCGATTAAAGTCAAAATCCCCGATTAACTTGGTCAAAGACGATTTTTAATCGAGTCATGTGCATTCTTATTAAATTAATATACCTAACCTGAGCAAGGGCCCCAATCACTGGTTTAATTGGATACATATAACTTATTACACAAAAAAATATTAAAGTATTCTACAACTCCAATAAGAAACTAATTGTTTTACTTAGAGGTCCAAGATTCAATTCTTGGGACCTCCATAACTTTAAAAATCCATTTAGAAAACTAGTAACTGGCCAGGTTAACTCGGTTAAAATCGTTAATTAACTCGATTAAAGTCAAAATCCCCGATTAACTTGGTCAAAGACGATTTTTAATCGAGTCATGTGCATTATTATTAAATTAATATACCTAACCCGAGCAAGGGCCCCAATCACTGGTTTCCAGCCCGACCGACTGGTTCGGGTCGGATTTTATAACTATGGTTTATGCAATCATTTGTATTTCGGCATGCAAAATTATAGTTTCATGTAACGTGACTTGCACGTATCTTGATTGAAATTTATGGTCACAAAACCAAACCTTAAATCACAAACAAATAAAAAAATTGGATGAAAGAGCATCTTCTCACCGTGTTAACAAATTTCATATGCAATTCAATGCATGTAATCATCCGCATACCAACTCAATCAAGCTCAGACCGAAACATATTTAACAAGAATTATTTTACAAAAACTAAGAATGGACCACAGCAAGAAATTAGGTCAAAATTTATTAAATCCCGTACTTACCAGCTAGATCATTTGTCTTATTTATCGTTATGTCAAAACCAGGTCATATTTTACCATAATGAGATTACCAAATTATCAAAATCAAGTCACATTTTATCAAAGGTAGGTCATAAATTACACATGCGATTTTTCTATCACGTATAATAAAAAAATAAAGTCACAAGAAACAAATTTAGGTCACAAAAACCTGTGACCTTAACGTTTTGTATATATGTTACCTATTAGTTTGTGTAACAGTTGCCTGTTATATGAATTAATTTATCTGCATGTGATACCCGAATTCTGATTGTAACGTGTGACATATATATTTACATGTATGGAACATATATATTTATGTGATTGTGATTAATATATTTGATGACCTATAACCCATTATATGTGCAATACTTTGAATATGTTAAATGACAACCTAGTCGAGGAAACAAAATTTCACCGGCAAGATACAATCAGAAAATGACAAAACAATTGAAACAACCACAAATCCTTAGATATATACATTAAATGATTCATCCACAAATCAAATAATATTCGACAAAGATACACATATCAAAAGATAATTGAGAAACTATCTAAAAACCAGAAAAAAAATACTTGAAATAAACTAACAAGACTAAATAATTCAATTCCCTTCCCCCCGTTTTATGACCTGCTTATTAAACTGCCGATTTTAAACAATATCGAAGCAATTTCTTCCTTGCTTTACTAGCGTCAAATGACATCGATATATTCATAACGTTGTTGTTGAGTAAGGTTAAATTTCCTATTCCTGCATTAAATAATTGGATAAACATAGATCAAAATCAGATAGGAATTGTAATAAGAATACAATAAGAATAATTTTCTGGAATGTACTGCAAATGAACAGAAAATAGGTTACAATTATAATCACCTACAGTCCCCGTTGTAGAATGTACCATAAATTAATAAAAAATAGGTCACAATCCTGAACAACTAAGGTCACGGTTGAACTACTAGGTGTTATTCAACTTATGACATTTTGCCAAAATATGTCACAAATTCACCTCGCAATTATGCAATGTCATATTATTTGGAATGTTACAATTATAATGCTTTGGGTCACAATCATTGAACATTCGAAGAACAATCAAATCATAATCATCGAATAACAATCAAGTCACAATCGAAGGAAATTTCAGGTCACAATCATAGAATAATTGAAGAACACTCAGGTCACAATCAAAACAAAATCAAGTCACAATCCAAAATTAGTACATTTTCAAAGAATAATCGAAAATCAAGTAACATGAACTAAAACATCTATAAAACCGGTATTAAATAAAAAAATTAACAATAAATTGATTTACTTAGAAGATGAGAAATTGTAGGCCGGCCGGCGACGATGAAGTCCCCCAATTTTTACTCTCCAACGACGAAAATCGGTTGAAGTAAGGCCATACTCTCCTTAATGATTGTGGTTGAAGGAGGGTTCTGAAAAGTTTTGAATAATTTATCGCTGCCACCCTAGCTATAATGAAGGTAAAATAACTTTTATTAGTATGCATAATTTGTGTAAAAAATTCATACCTCACTTATACACATTTTTATTTCAATGACAAATGTGTTCGATTGTTCTGAATACCTGTTAATTTGTGCAGATTTTAAACTACTTTAGTTGTTAATTTAATACTAAGAATATAAAAATTATTTTAAACCAAATCAAAACTCATTCATGTTACTAGAACCAAAGAACTAGATCAAAACCACTCGGTTCTATAGGTTGAGCAGGATTTTGACTAGGAATATTGTTGTGCAAATTTGTACATAATCTATTTGATCTTATTTTCATAGGTTATTAGCACAAAACGTTCATACGTTTAAAGTTTATTTTGCAAAACATAATCACCTTGCATTTTTATCCATATTTATACATTTTATTGTGGAAATCATCATTTTCATCTATTTTTCAAAAAAAAAAGGTGTGAAATGACGAATATACACTCATATTTAAATAATAAAAGAAAAGAAAAGAATAAAGAATTAATTGCAATCATAATTCTAAATTTTTCAAAAACTTACAAATGAGTCACAAATGCATAATTAAAAATCAAAACTTAAAACAAAAAAAACCCCTTAATCATTTTTCTTCTTCTTCCCCACCCCCACATCCTACTCATTTCATCCCACTTTGGGACCAAATAAAAACCAAAAACCACTAATTGGCCATCGTCAATGTAACACGCTCAATCTAGATATCTAGATTTGAAAATATTATCATTCTATTTTATCTCTTAAAATCATAAATGCGGAAAGACAAATTAATTTTTCTTCACTATGATAAACACCAATGACTTATTATTTTAAAATTGTGCTTAATAAAAGTATAAGATAATTAAATTGAATGTTAACTTTATTTACAAAATAAAGTCAATATTTAAATGTCATAATATTGAGCCTATTTCACCACAAGTCGTCATCTCGAATCATCTTGCATTCATCATCTAAAAATGAGAAGGGATAACGTGAAATGAGTTAACGTTTAGTAACCATACTTCATACATATGATTCATGCTTATAATATACATATGAGATACTTTAGAATAAAAGCATTTCTCAATATATATCAATTTCTTTCATTTGTTTAAAAACTTAACATTTACATCATGAGTTCACTCGGTGTATCATTTAGCCAATCAGAATGCAGTGGACAATTATTATTTGGAACCCGGCCAAGTCATATCGGTAGTATCATAAAACGGTTAACATTAATATTATCATTGAACATTGGTCGGGTGTATTGATTCTCCCACACCACATTTTTCACTCACATCTTTTATGGTATAGACATTCACCAAGTAATAAAACATTCGGGATATATATCTCTAAAATCATTTATTGACTATTGACATTTGGAAATTTTTTATTTATTGAAACTTCATACATATTTATGAATGCATTGACATGTATGAATGTGTCTTAAGAAGCATTTATGACATAAAAGTAATAATCAAATATCATGTTTACATAGGGACAATTTAAG
Source organism: Fraxinus cuspidata (assembly GCA_903798385.1). Classification (NCBI taxonomy): domain Eukaryota; kingdom Viridiplantae; phylum Streptophyta; class Magnoliopsida; order Lamiales; family Oleaceae; genus Fraxinus; species Fraxinus cuspidata. The sequence continues at coordinate 9,760 of CAIGRP010110544.1, forward strand.
TAATACGTTTATACATTTAACCATATGACGTACACATGAAAATAAGGGGAGGTTTACTTACCTGGTTTCTTAGCTAATCACTATTGATTGCAAGCGAAAATGTCATTGATCGTTCATTGATCAACGCCAATAATTCTATGTCGTTATCCTTTAATTATTAAGAACCTTCAAAATGTGTATTAATTATTATTGTTTATTATATTTTTCTTTTAATCATCTGTGATTAATCACCTAACTTAAAATTCATGGAAAGAATATAATTAACACATACCATAGTCAATATTCCAATCACATAAGACTAAATAGAAAACGAATCAGTAACGATCCAACTTCGAACTATGCATGTGATTACACATGTTTTTTTGTGAAATAAAAGGAAATGTGATGATAATATATCATATAAATATAATTTCCTTATTACACTAAAGTACTAAAATATTTAGAAATTAATGCACAAAGACCAAACAGTAGCTTTAGAACATGTCAATCCAAGGTGCTTTTGGTAATGCACTTTATTTTGGCAAAGGAATCAAATATCAAACGTGAAACTATTTTAGTGTATTAAATAATTTAAACATGTCGAAAGCATTAAATTGATTTAACATTTACATGAAAAGCATCATACTAATAATGTAACCGATATATAATGATCACAATATGTCAAAATTATTAAAAAGTAGTGTTAAACAAAGTTTAATGTATTAATCAACTCGATCTAATAGTTAAAATATAATGTATCACGTACAAAAAATGGAAGAAGGTTAGCTAACCTTAATAAGAAGGTACATATTATGCTTCTCTTCACATATGGAAATGAAGCTTGGAAAATCTTTGGCTATGGAAAATATAGAATTGGGGGAGAAAGAAAGTGGTTGGACATTTTTTTTTTTTTATTCTTTCCCCATTATTAGAGTTAAAGAATGTTTTGACTTTGTATCAAGGGTACAAAAATAGGAAAGTTTCATTTTCCAATCTTGGGGCATTTATTTCATGGATTCATTTATGCTAATTAAAATATAATCATTATAGTGTCAATGCCAAACAAATTCCAAGGCCCCAATTTTTGCTCAATTACGTGACCAATTTTCAATATGTTGACCAATTATTGATTTTGCATTTACTTAACAAGCAGCAAAAAAAAATCTTTTAACGTGATATTTGGGGTCAAGTTATGGTAAGTTATAAAACTATAAACATAAGATAAAAAGGGGGTGTATTCAATTGAGACTTTTAAAAACTTTTAAAAACTTTTTTAAGTGAGTGACTTTTGTAGAATTTTAAGTGATTTCTATGGATTTGGTAAGAATTAATAAAAATCCTCCATGAATTTATGTAGACTTTTATTAGAGACTTTTAAAGACTTTTTTATTTTAAAATAAAATATAAGCATATATAATGTAATATTTTAAACAACTTCTTATATGTCCAAATCATTCATAGCTATGGAAAATATAGAATTGGGGGGAGAAAGAAAGTGGTTGGACATTTTTTTTTAAATTCTTTCCTTATTATTAGAGTTAAAGAATGTTTTTGACTTTGTATCAAGGGTACAAAAATAGGAAAGTTTCATTTTCCAATCTTAGGGCATTTATTTCATGGATTCGTTTATGCTAATTAAAATATACTCACTATAGTGTCAATGCCAAACAAATTCAAGGCCCCAATTTTTGCTCAATTACGTGACCAATTTTCAATATGTTGACCAATTATTGATTTTGCATTTACTTAACAAGCAGCAAAATAAAATCTTTTAACGTGATATTTGGGGTCAAGTTATGGTAAGTTATAAAACTATAAACATAAGATAAAATAAGTGTATCGTTTGAAAAATTTGGGATTATGATTGTAATTAGTTCTTTATTTTTTCTTTTATATTTTTTTATTTAAATATGAGGGTATATTCATCATTTTACATTTTTTATTAAGAAAATGGACGAAAATGATGATTTACGCAATGAAAAGTATAAATAGGGGTGAACATGCAAAATAAATAAATAAAAATATCAATGGTGAAGACATTTTGCTCAATAAACTTCAAACGTACTAATAACCCTATTTTCATTTGTCAAACTTGCAAAGTTTAGGCTTCTATGAGGAACATTTGTTGTTCTGTTTAACATTTAAGACCATTATATACAGCTTTCTTTACATTCTAGTTGATCTCCATCTTTCATGTATCTTTGGTAGAAAGTCGAATAGATGCTTAAATCAACTCTAAATAACTTTCTAAATATTTTTCACCATCGCATCTACTTCCGATGAACGTACAAGAATCTTGAGAAATGACATTAGGTGGTTGTCATAGTTTAGCTTTAAACAATGTACAATTAAAGGTATAAATTGGACCGTGCGGAATCGACACAACTTGATTTTGAGGTGGCCTCGTCGAGCTTCTCTAAAACTTGACATGACTTTATTGTAGGCATATTGATACATTTTGACATCCTTAATCGAAACACGAATAAGTAAACACAGTACATAAACAAATAGTACTACACTAGTAACTCTTTATTATATTCCTAATAAATTACTACATTCGTCCCATAAAGATATACTCGTTTCTATTTTCACACGGATTAAGAAACTATAATTAATATAGTTCGAATTATACTTTTCTTACATTTCTCCCAATATATCTACATTAAATAATGATTTAAATATGATTAGTTTATATTTGTTAATAACAATGTACGTTAAATATGGTCATATTAGAAAAACAAAAAGTATATATACTTTCAACAAGAAAAATGACGTAAATTTTGGAACGGACTAAAAAGGAAATCAAGCATAACTTTATGAGAATGACGTAGGGGTGTCAACTTTGCTTGCCGACTCGGTGGCCAGTAGCTCAACTCAGAAAAAATCCGAGCCAGCCCGACTCGAGGCTCGGGCCGAGCCCCATTTTGGGGCGTTGGCCTGAGCCAAAACAAGCCACACATGTTATTTTCAGTTCGTGGCGAGTTGGATCTTAAAAAATTAACCCCTTTCAAGGTAGCTAGCTGTCACCAGCTGCCTGCTTAGAAAAAAAAAATTTGTGAGTCGGCTCAGCTCGACAAGGCTTGAGCCGAAAGCTCGAGTCGAGCTTAATTTTTTTGACCTAGCAAAAACTCAGTTCAAGCCAAAAAAAGTTCGAATCATTTTTATTTGAGCCGGGCGCGAGCCAAAAGTTTGGGCTCGCACACCCCTAGACGGATGTGGTACATGTTAAACTAGCCAACGTGCCAACTCTTTTCACAATTTATATTTTTAAAATTGTAATCTCAGATCCTATTATTCAGGCCGAAATGCTGCCTAAAGGTACTTGGGCTTAAAGCTAACACTGTTCTTTACCAAAAAAAAAGCCCAATCGACAAAGGATTCGCAGTCTATCACAAAATCAACGTTTAAGTTGGATTTTGGGCTAATTATAAGGTGAAACTACAACTTACAGAAACATCCTTAATTTTGTTACAAACATGATCTAAAATATAAATATTATAATTTCACCCATTGTAATTGTAAGAAAAACGTGTAGAAAGCATATTGAAAAAAATAGGCAATTTTCCAACAGATATCCAAAACTTACACTCCAAATCAAGTAGAATCGAAATTACAAAATGAAATCTTGCACAAATCAAGCCCAAACAAGCTTGTGGGTCGCTTCACCTACATTTTATTCGAAATTTCTCTCCCAAATTTGCAAATAATCAACACAAATCTATAGTTATAAATTTCTAACTTCTGATTAATTGATTCATATTTTGTTTGAGTAACAAATTTATATTTCATAGATATTCAACAAAAAACAATTATAGGCTATTTTCATTGATAACTACTGACTCAATGCCTTTATTTAACTTTAGAAATCATGAACATAATTTTCACCCCGAGTTTGATGTTGAGGTTTTGTTGTTATAGTACATATTAAATTTCATTTTTAGATTAATAATTTTGAGCCAAATTTATATGAATTTTATTGAGTTAGTATATATAAAAATTTAATTTTGGATCAATTAATGTGAGATTTGCAAAATGTTTATGCAAATGTAAATACATGTGTGAGAATGAGAAAAATGATATATCATTTTTTTTTTTTAAGAAAGTTGCAATCTATCTCTTTTGAATTTTTTTTAATCAATTAAAGAGATGCATACGTGTATGATTGTCAAAATTAAAAGAAAAATATTTTTTTTTATACATAATTACTTATATAATGTTTTACATAATGATGATGTATCAATATATAAGTGATAAAGTTATTTGATTGATATGATTTTGATCCAATTAAATCTCGCTATATCATTTGTTGGTAAACCATTATATAAATTGTTATGTACATGTAACACGACCCAAATTTAAATATAAATATGAATTCAAATATTTCCTTAAATGAAAAGGTGAGATAATGTAATATTTTATTTGTCTTTTTGCATATGAATTAATGTGATGAAATTTAAAAGCGATATACTCAGACGCTTTTATTAAAAAAACGTTTGACGTTATTTCACTTGTAGTCTTTTTGTAAATATATATAAAATTAACATCTTCGTCTACTATAGAGGCAAATGAGAACAAGACAACGAATACAAGAGTGACAAAATGACTAATATTATTGTTCCAATAGAATTATGGATGGATGTGATTTCATTTGGTTCTGGTTTCAAAAGAACCAAATCGAACCATGAACCAATTGTTATATATATATAATGAAATCGAATTGTTTTTTTAAGATATGAAATCATACTGGAGTCGAATCATTCAGTTTCAACTTTAGTTCTAATTTTATTCCTAATTGGGAACAAGGAGAAAGAAAATTTGAGGAAGAAAAACCAAAAATTGAGACTTCAATTTCAGAAGTTTATGCGACAATGGTGGTTGAGCGCGACAATAGATGATAGGTGGTAATTGTTGGTCTCCTATGAGAGTCGATATATAAATTGAATATGAGAGAAAATGAGAATTGAATTAGAATTTAATCCAGTCTCTTTATTGAGAAATGAGGAATCGAAGATACATAAGATTTTTGTCATGATTTTCGATTGAATTTTTTGGTGTGAATCGTAATTTACTGATTTGTAAATATATATAAAATTAAATTTAAATATTGTGTTTGATTTTTTTTATTTTGGAACTAGAAATGAATCAAAACCAGAATCAAATGTTTTTCAGTTCTAAGAACTATAAGTCGAACCTTAATTTATTTTTTTTGTTGAATCGAATCGAACCGAACTGTTAGGTTTGGATTAGTTCTGATTTGATCTGGTCATTTTATCCACCCCTAAATATAATGTATACACAAAACATTTGTTAAAACTTATATGTCACTTTTTTTAAGAAGCTTAATTTTAACGTTGTTTAAAAAATATTATGCTATCGCTGTTATCATTGATACGCAATCTCATCAATAAAATAACAAATGTATTCTTATATTTATACATGAATTAAAAAGGCGACAATTTTATGAAACTCAAAGTATTTGTCACTTTTTTTAAAGAGCTGTGTATCAAGGCTAAAAAGTATCATGTTCCTTTAAGCAAACATTTTATGGTGAGAATAACCCTCAATCCTGTAAAGAGAGAAAATGAAGACTATTAAATGAAAAGTGATAGAAATTTATAAAAAAAAAGAGTGACAAAACTAAATAAAAAATAAAGAAAGAGAGAGAAATCAAATTGTGGGCTTTTTTGAGCTTTTGGGGGGGGGGGGGGGGGGGGGGNNNGGGTGGGGGGGGGGATAAGCCCCTATTTGGTACACATTATTTTTTTCATTCTAATTTTTCTACTCATTCTCAACCACACATTCTTCAATAAAATAATATTTTTCTTTACATCAATAACTTTTCATTCCTTTTCAACCACATATTCTCCATCAATATACTATTCTAAAATACATTCTTCTAAAATAATGTGGCTCAAACACACTCTAATACTAGAACTATAGTTATAATTAATTTTAAGGGTGTTAATCCAATATTTTATTTTTTGGATAGTGAACCTAATTTTCCCTTCCAAATATGTACTTGCCCATCTTATAGAATGGCCCATAAGGATTTCCATGAAAATTACTAACGAATTAAGATATAACATCTGGAGTATTAAAATTATTCACGATAAGATTAAATTATTTTACAATATCAAGGTTCATTTTATTTTATTTTTAAATTAAAGGATACTTAAAACAATTTTTTTCCTTTCAAAAGACTTGTTAGAAAGAGCTACGCTCAGCCAAATAGAGTTCCCGTGCATGAATTTGAAACTAGATAATTGGTTAAGTCGAATTTATCTATACATTTTTTCAATCTTCTATTTCTTCAACACGTAAATGTACAACACTCTAAAAGTTGAAGTCTAAGCCCCTATTTGGTGGAGATTAAAATTAGATTTTTAGTAGATTTTAATAAAAATTAATAAAATTTATTGTTGAAAATTTGTCGATCCTGTAAAATGTATGATTAAAATTAATTATTGACTTTGAATTAAATTAAATTTTAATTTTAATTTCTACTAAACATGGCCTAAATCTCAATATCATTTATTAATTCATTTTCATAATTATCTCGATCGCTATAAATTTCTTTTGGACGAAAGTGTATTTTTTTTAGTGAAACAGATTTGATTTTAAGCTATAAGTACTTAAAATTCCTTTGCCCTATATCAACCAGTCCATTACCCAAAAAACAAAAAAAATGTGTTTTTTTGTGGAAATTTATTACCCTCATTTTCTAAAATTTGCTTTATATTCCGTCGAATTCACAATTTTTATCAAATTTTATTAATCTACTAAAAATCAAAATTTTATCTAAACCAAACAAGAATTTAATATCCTATAAAAAAGTTTAAAAATAAATAATTATTTATTTTCTGTTTTTTTTTTTTAAATCTTATCTAAATCTAGCGTTATTTTTAGAATAATGCCAATTCATAGTAATTTTATTAGGAGGGGAATCTCAATCAATTCATTATTAGGTTTCAGAAATATCTCCTTGTTTTTCTTCTTCCTTCATCTTTGATCGTCGGGAAACGGTATGACAGAGCGATGGAGTTTTTGATCCAATTGAAATTAATTTTATTTCGCATTTTTAATTAAATTTTATGTAATTTTTCTTATCCATAATTGAATTATCCATATCCTTACATAAAAACCCATATAAGCGTGACTACTCACTCTCTGATTACTCACTGGGTTTTCGTATTTTTTTTTCCTAATGCTAGCGGGGTTTTCATCATCTTATGTTAAGTTTTGTTGGCCTGAGCAATCTGGGTGTGAAAGATTCAATCATTTTTAGGAAAATTAATAACTTAGAGCTAACATCGTTTCTAAAAATCTGGTTATTGAACTTATTTTATCTAGTTGATTACATAAGAGTAGAGTTTTCCGATTGGGTGATGGCTCGGTTGATTCTACCATGCAAAGCTTCGAGTCTGTCAAAGACCTGTCTCTTGGGTTTGGTCGCCAGTGCTCCTGTGATTACCCAATCCCTTATTTTAGTTGTTTGCCAATGAAATTTTGAGAAAATAATTTATCTATAGAGAATTATATTTTTCTCGAGCTCTCGCTCTTTTTTGCTATATGTGGCTAACTTAGAGACACGAGTTTAGCTATTTTTTTAAAAAATTATCATGTGTTATTAATTGTGAATTTTCTGTAAAATTGGCGCATATGTTTGCCTTTTCAAGTGTGTTTTCCTCTTATAGTATTCTCCTACAACATTTCATGTCTAATATTTGTGGCTTACATTGACATTTGCAGCTCCAGGCTAGTTGTCGTCTCGGTTTTGTCGGGCCTTCAGCAAAGAATATCTGTAGATATAGACAATACTTCAGTTCGGAGGTTTGCACACTTTACATATCCTGCCTTCTGAACGCCATGCTTTTCTTCCTGTCTGAAATTTCTCAATCTGTTGTGCTACTAGGTTAACTATTGGAGGAATCACAGGTTTCTGTATAATTCATTGCCAGTAAGCAGTTTAAATAATCTGAGTGCTTATCAATGTTTCTACAATTATGTTTTCTATATTTACGAGTGTTTTTCGATCTTTGTAGGGTGCTAAAAGAATCAGTCAGAGATTAATCTGTTCAGTGGCAACAGAATCACTAGCAAAGCAAGTCGAAGATCCCAAAATGGATACACCAAAGGAAATCTTCTTGAAGGACTACAAGCAGCCCGATTACTTCTTTGATACTGTAAATATATACGCACAAATACTTGATTATATGTTTGGAGATATTCTCGCGTGAGTATTTTTTTTGAAGTTGCTCTTCACTAATGCATGACTGGGATTGTTTGTTAGGTCGATTTGACGTTTTCACTTGGTGAGGAGAAAACAACCGTTTGTTCCGTAATATCAGTATATCCCAGAGTTGAAGGTGATGTAGTTCTTATTTTAACTTGTTATAAATATTGGATCTATTATAGAATTCTTATTTCTCTGGTGTTAGTGTTAGACATAGTTGTGTACTTATGTATTATGACCATCTGCCCATCAAATGTAAAAGGACCTTCATCTATTATTCATGAATGCTATGGTTTGATACTTGATACGGGTTTTCAGCTAAAACCTTTTGCCATTGCACCATGACTTCCATCTGAAATTTATTCTGAAATGAATTTCATCTATTTTATCTTCATAAACAGGCCGTTCCGCTCCACTGGTCTTGGATGGGGTGGATCTGAAGCTGATTACAATAAAGATCGATGACAAGGAGCTTAAGGCAAGTAATATGTACAGAATTTTCTATTCAGGGTTAATTCACATAATTACTAAGTTGGTGCTTTATTTGATGCAGCTTTCTAATGCTATTTCCATGCTTTTTTTTTTTGGCTAGTAAATTCTTATTCATATTCGTTTTTCTCCTTTTCACAAACATCCTGGCAGCTTTTTGTATTGAGACACCAATGGTCTATGGAAGAACACGAATTCTGCCTCTACTAACTTTTTGTAGTCATCTTTATTTGATTCCTCATTTCCTTGAATGGAAAATATACAGGATGAAGATTTTAGCTTAGACTCTCGTCATTTGATTGTTCACTCGCCTCCAAGTGGTAAATTTACCTTACAAATCGTGACTGAAATCTACCCACAGAAGAATACATCCTTAGAGGTGAATTTTACCTTCTTAACATTTTGAAATTCTTTTTCACCCTTCACTAGTATACTCAAAAACCCATACAAAACGATATCTATTTTTGTGTTCGGTGTTTAATTATCATTCCAGTTGGTTATTGGTTATAATCATTGCAGGGGCTCTACAAGTCGTCTGGAAATTTCTGCACACAATGTGAAGCTGAGGGTTTTCGAAAAATTACATTCTATCAGGTACATTATTTGGATCATTGTGAAATTCCAGGCATTGAATTGTTTCCTTTAATTTTTTTGCTGCTGATATTTCTTTTGCACTGCTAGGATCGTCCCGATGTTATGGCAAAGTATACTTGTCGTATTGAAGGCGACAAGTCATTATACCCTGTATTGTTATCTAATGGAAATCTTATTGAGCAAGGAGACTTGGAGGTGAACTTCTTTATTACTTGTTGAGAATGACATTCAATGAGAATTCTTTTTGCATCAAGCTAAAACTTTGTTGAAACACCTTAGGGAGGCAAACATTATACTCTTTGGGAGGATCCCTTCAAGAAGCCTTGCTATCTTTTTGCATTAGTCGCGGGACAGTTGGAGAGCAGAGATGATACATTTACAACGCGTTCAGGCCGTAAGGTTTCCCTTAGAATCTGGACCCCTGCACAAGATCTACCCAAGACAGCCCATGCAATGTACTCTCTGAAAGCAGCTATGAAATGGGATGAAGATGTCAGTCTCAACCTTTGTACCGTTTTTGAAATTTTGCCACGCGTAATAAGAAACCCCTGATTTTTCTCTTACCATTTTGACAGGTTTTTGGGCTTCAGTATGACCTGGATCTTTTTAATATTGTAGCCGTTCCGGATTTTAACATGTTAGTTTACTCCGCCTTTTGGCAGCTCATTTTCATGCTTTATGCGCATGTTTGGTATAGAGGGCGGTGGATAGGACAAGACACTATAATGAACAAGATTTTAGCTCCTTTTTTTTCATACTGCCGTCCTGCACTGTCCATTCTTCCCTACCAAACACTACATTGTATGTTTTATCACATTACTAACAATGGTTACAATTTTCTGGTTGATAGGGGAGCCATGGAAAACAAAAGTTTAAATGTATGCTGAGAAGCTTTTCCACTATTTCTTTTGTGTTTTTATACCATCAAATTATTTCTTCTTGAATTGTATTATGTTGTTGGCAGATTTTCAATTCCAAACTTGTGTTGGCATCACCTGAAACTGCAACAGATGGAGATTATGCTGCAATCTTAGGTGTGATAGGGCATGAGGTGTGTCATCTCCGCATGATTATTAAAATTGAATGTTTTAAAATTAAGTTACTTTAACATCAAGAGAAAGTTTATAATTTGCCTTTGATTCTTGTCTCTGTCTGCAGTATTTTCACAACTGGACGGGCAACAGGTTTGCCTAACATCAATCCCAGTCTGTTATTTTCTGAAGTTGTATAGTAGATTTGATTGGCACCTTCACCTTCACCTTTACTGTCTCCATCTGATTCCTGAAGATATTTAGTTTTTATATTTTAAACAAGCAATTTAAAATAAGTTGAAACCCATTTCCCATTATCAATGTGGATTCGATAAACTTAAGTTTAATGAACTGAAATAGGATATGCTCTTTAATTTTTATATATGTTGAATTGGGATTAACTGTCGAGCTAATTGCAGAGTGACATGTCGGGATTGGTTTCAGCTCAGTTTGAAGGAAGGTCTCACTGTTTTCCGTGATCAGGTAGAGAAACAGTTTCTAATTCTTAGACACTTGTGCATTTGCCTTATCTTAGCTCCCACAATTTTTTGACCGTTTTCAATTTCCAGGAATTTTCATCTGATATGGGAAGCCGTACTGTGAAACGGATAGCTGATGTTTCGAAGCTAAGAACTTATCAATTTCCTCAGGTATGCATATAATTGTATAAGTTTTGTCATGCTGTCATTATATTGCGATTTTTAGATGAATATATTTAAAGAGTTGTGCTACGACTTTTTCCCTGTGATTTGAAATAGTGACTGTCATTTCTCCCAATCTTCCAGGATGCTGGTCCCATGGCACATCCCGTTCGACCTCACTCTTATATCAAGGTCTGAAGTCATCCTCTCTTTCTCTTAGAGCTCTTCTTAAAAAATGCGGTTACTTAAAAGTTTTACTTGTTGGGAAATAGTGCTAACGTTGATTCATTTTTCCTCTTTACAGATGGATAACTTCTATACAGGCAAGTTCCTTTCTATTTATTCTTAAAAGAATATTAATCTCAGTCATTTTTGGTCTTTTTATGATCTCTGGATATTTGATTTTGGCTGTCCACGCTACTGATATGGATTTGATGATGGTGAACCTTGCTTTCTTCAAATTGCAGTAACGGTAAGGCACAATTCCATCATGTAGTGTTTTTGACCTTTCTGTAATTTGTTTTCTTGTGGAAGGGTTACTGATTTTTCCTTTATACTGCTTGTTTACTTTTTTGTTTACAGGTGTACGAAAAGGTCTCTGCCTATCCTTCTCTGTGTGTGTGAATGATTCCATTTTTTATTTTTTTTTGTGGTGGGGGCATGCGTGTTTTGCTGCAAATGTACTAGATCTTCTCAATGCATCATCGTTTCACTCATATGATCCCTTCAATCAGGGAGCTGAAGTTGTGAGAATGTACAAAACCTTGTTGGGGAGTGATGGATTTAGAAAAGTAAGTACAAACAATGCGGCCTAAATCTCTATATAGTGAATGTATGTAAGTAGGATTTGTTTCCAATGCGCCTTATTGTCGTTTTAGGGAATGGACCTATATTTTGAGAGGCATGATGGGCAAGCTGTAACATGTGAAAACTTCTTTGCTGCCATGAGAGATGCAAATGGTGCCGATTTTTCTAATTTCTTGTTATGGTATGTTATCAACCTGCCTTTTACTTTGAATTACTAGTTCTCTGTATTGATGGGCAATCTTTTTAATTAAATTAAAATGCAGGTATTCCCAAGCTGGGACTCCTCGCTTGAAGGTGGTTTCTTCATATAACACTGAAGCTTGTACTTACTCTCTCAAGTTTAGGTACAAACGTTAAAAATTCTTGATTATTTTTAATATATAAATTTTTGATCGTTCTAATCGACACAAATCTAATTTTGTGTTTTCCAGTCAAGAGGTCCCAGCCACCCCTGGACAACCCATAAAAGAACCCATGTTCATTCCTGTAGCTGTAGGACTACTTGACTCCAGTGGCAAGGACCTGCCTCTATCCTCTGTGTATCATGATGGACAACTGGAGAGCATTACATGTAATGGTCAGCCAGTTCACACTACAGTTCTCAGAGTAACAAAGGTCAGTTTGAATAATAGGTTGACTGTCAACTTTTCAAGCTCTTGTTCTTAGAACAGCACATTAATAAACTATATGGTGACCTTCCAGTTGTTTTAATGACTGACCTAAAAGTGTAAATGTTTGTTGATTTTTGTTGCCTGTATAATCTTTCCACAGTAAATCTGCTCTTGATGTGAACCCGATACATATAAAAGAACAAGAGCATGTTTTCCTAAGCTTAAAAACTTTAAGTTTACTATAAGGTGAATAAGAATTTTTTAGAATAAATATTTAAGGGTCAAAGATAAGTAAGTTGCTTATTTTGACAAAAAAAATAAGAGTTCTAAATAAGCCTCTGTTTGACCCCCATTTTTCCCAAAACTCATTTTCAACCACACATTTTGTTATAAATAGTTTCACACAAACCCAAAATTTACCCTATTTTTTAACCACACATCTCCAAAAAATCACTATTCCAAAGGGCTAAGTAACTTTATTTTTACTGAAAAGTAAGAAATAAAGAACATATCCAAACATGTAAAGAAACACTTTCTTTTTAAGTAGAAGGGAACTCTACATGTATATTTCATTTGTCTCTCGCTGATGATATGCATTTTCTTATATATAATGGTGCTTTCAAATGTAAATATATTTTGCCTTTTTTCCTATTAATTTTCATTCTAGGTTTATCTAATGACAAATGGGAATTCGAGTGTAATTTTTTTGGTATCAAAGTTAGAGGATTAAATTTTGTTCTGTAATTCCTTATACAAATCTGGCACTCCTTTCTAACAAGCAGAAAGAAGAAGAGTTTGTGTTCAATGACGTACCAGAGCGGCCGGTTCCATCTATACTGAGAGGTTATAGTGCTCCTGTCAGACTGGAGTCTGATCTCACTGAGGCTGATTTGCTTGTCCTCCTTGCTAATGATTCTGACGAGTTCAACCGGTATGTATTTCTTAAATGGGTTAAAAACAATGTTCATAGTCCAACTTATAGTGTTGTTTCATTTAGTTGCCAAATTCGCTTTTTTCCAAGTTAGTCATTGAACTTTTTGTTTCAGTTTAAATACTCCATCTTGCTGAATTAACTGAAGCCCTTTTTTGATTTTTTGAGAAGTGATTTTTTGAAAAGTAATTTTTTTTGAAGAATGTGGGGTTAAAAATAAGGAAAAGTTATGGGTTCATGATCAAAATTATTTTATTGGAATAATGTGAGGCTGGAAATGAGTTTGAGGAGAAGTGATTTTAAGCATAATCAAACAAGGGAGAATGGTTGGCAGAAATGACATGACATGGAAAATTTATTTGTACATTATTTTTATCATTCAACTAGGCAAAAATGCATTGTTGGACTGCTGTGGTTTAAAATGCAATTTTACAAAGGAACAAAAAAGAGAGAAAAAAAGAAAGCACGACTTTTTCAACAAGATGAATATTTGCCTAGTTGGACAATAAAAATAATCCAGTAATGGGTTTTTCATGCCACATCACGATTTCCTTTAATTCAGCAGACGAACGTAGACAGCATGTAAACTGAAGAAAAATGAAAGTTCTATGACTTGGATTCTGTGACTTCAATGAAAGTTGTGGGTGACTAAAATTGTTATGAACCTTTGTTATCTGGTTGAGCATTAAGAGAATCTGAACTATCTTTTTCAATACTTTAGTTGGGAGTCAGGGCAGATCCTAGCACGAAAGCTGATGCTCAGCCTAGTGTCAGATTTCCAGCAAAACAAACCATTGGTTCTTAATCCACAGTTTGTGCATGGACTCAAAACTATACTCGGTGATGCAAGCTTGGATAAGGTACGTACATCTTCCCCTTATACTTTTCGTTCTTTCAAAAGAAAATTGATGTATTGATCTTCTACTTGGAGTTATTCAGGAATTTATTGCAAAGGCTTTTACTCTGCCTGGTGAAGGGGAAATCATGGACATGATGGAAGTTGCTGATCCTGATGCTGTTCATGCAGTCAGAACCTTCATCAGAAAGCAGCTTGCTTCTGAATTAAAACAAGAGTTTCTTGACACGGTATTAAGTCTATGACTGCTGCTTCGATTTTTCATAATCTGGGGTGATAAATTCTCTTTTCATAATATTCATTGGTAATTTACCAACTTTTATGCATTTCACAGGTGAAAAACAACAGGAGCTCCGAACAGTATGTGTTCAACCATCCAAATATGGCAAGGCGCGCCCTTAAAAATATTGCCCTTGGTATGTGCTATCTAGTTTTCTTGTATTTCTTCTGCTAAATTGCCTTTTTAGATCTTTGTTCGAATTTGTATATTTGATTGTTAATATGCTTTCCTTGTCTGCAGCATATCTTGGGTCACTTGAAGATGCAGAAATAACAGAGCTTGCACTGCACGAATATAGAACTGCCAAAAATTTGACTGAACAATTTGCGGCTCTTGTAGCTCTTGATCAGAACCCGTGTAAAACACGAGATGATGTTTTGGCTGATTTCTACAGCAAGTGGCAGCACGATTTCTTGGTATGCTTTTTTTGCGTTTTCCACAATCATTGTTTCATTGTATTCAGGAGATATCCTTTCTTTCCTTGAGAAGGTATTTCTACTTCTAATGATCTGTTGACCAATCAAGTTTTATTTTTGTTTCATAAATATCTGTTTCGACCACTGCGATACACTAAGAAAGCTGCATAAAAGTGAGGTGATTGAACATCTGTAATTATTCTTAAAACCATGTTTTCAAAACCACTTGTTTCCAAGGTTATAAATTCGTCTCTCACTGGCCTTAGAGCATGTTTGGCTAATCTTAAAAGAAGTAAATGTCACTTCTAAGCTTCTTTCATACCGAACATAATTTTAAGTCATTTTTTTGCTAATAATACTTAATTTTCTAGAATTTCTTAACTTAATTTCTAGTAACTCTTAAGCTTTGCCAAACATGCTACTAATTCGAAAGTTACTGCTCCTGTTATGCACTCATTTACCTAGTAATTTGAAATGTAAAATTCTTTCACATCCGAAGAAGTGATTTAGGTCTAGTTCTAACCTACTTAGACGTGGAGCAATATTCTTTTGTGTTCTTACATTTATGTAGTTATAGGGATCCAAAAACTTTCTGAATTTCCTGGTACTTAATTATAATTCTCTCCTCCAGGTTGTAAATAAGTGGTTTGCTCTTCAAGCAATGTCTGATGTTCCTGGGAATGTTGAACATGTCCGGAAACTCATAAACCATCCTGCATTTGACATACGTAATCCTAATAAGGTATGCGAACTGTAAAATATATTCCTCGGAAAAAGAATATTTAATTCGGTCTCATTTCGAACCTTTTGTGGTGCAGGTGTACTCGTTGATCGGAGGATTTTGTGGATCTCCTGTTAACTTCCATGCCAAAGATGGTTCTGGCTACAAATTTTTGGGAGAAATGGTGGTGCAGCTGGACAAAATTAATCCTCAGGTCTGTCTAGGATGAAGTTTTTTCAGTTGATTACCTTCAGCCTTTCTTTTCCTCTGACCTGTGCTGTATATGCACTTTTGACAAAAACATATTTTCAATGAATCATAGGTGGCCTCTCGCATGGTGTCGGCCTTCTCTAGATGGAAGCGTTTTGATGAAACCCGACAAATTCTCGCCAAGGTAATATGATCTTTTCTTATTGACATTTTTCTATGCATATCTCACGTTATGGGGGCAGAATTAAATTTTCAAAATGAAGTGGCTTTTTTTCTTTCCTATTTAGCTACAAATTTTTGGGAGAAATGGTGGTGCAGCTGGACAAAATTAATCCTCAGGTCTGTCTAGGATGAAGTTTTTTCAGTTGATTACCTTCAGCCTTTCTTTTCCTCTGACCTGTGCTGTATATGCACTTTTTGACAAAAACATATTTTCAATGAATCATAGGTGGCCTCTCGCATGGTGTCGGCCTTCTCTAGATGGAAGCGTTTTGATGAAACCCGACAAAATCTCGCCAAGGTAATATGATCTTTTCTTATTGACATTTTTCTATGCATATCTCACGTTATGGGGGCAGAATTAAATTTTCAAAATGAAGTGGCTTTTTTTCTTTCCTATTTTTTAAGGTCCCATCGGAGAAATAACAAACCCTAAAATAGTGATATTAGATCTTTTACACCGGCCTCATCTTTTCTATCTTGTGTATTAAGATTTTTGTAAGATTTGACAAAGTTTTACTCTGCCTGTTGACATAATGCTACTCTCCTCCTTTACCCGAGCTTTAAACTGACTCTGAAAAATACAGGCGTTTTTTGCGTAGACATAAAGAGGCTCTTGTTTATAAGAGAGATGATTTTAGTAAAACAGGTTAGAAGCGAGAGGGGTAGATCAAGACAATTATGGTGGTGGTGTTTTTTTAAAGGATTTAATCTTGCAATGAACCAAAACATAGCGGCGAAAAAAGATTCTGTGGTCGACCTGAAATTTTTTGGAACAATGCTTAGTTTACTGTTGAACATTCTATCTTATATCGTGCATAACATACATCATTTAATACTGCTCTCGTTAATATTTAACAGGCTCAGCTGGAAATGATCTTGTCTGCCAATGGACTCTCGGAGAACGTGTACGAGATTGCATCGAAGAGCTTGGCTGCTTGAATTTTCTATTTTCGATATGGCCGAAAACTATTATTTTTAGATGAACTTGTTTACTAAAGCCAATTTTCGGATGTTTACTGAATATGCAACATTTTGGAATCACATTAACTATGTCAAGCTCTCAAGAAGTTCACAAGGTAAAACACTTCCCAGTTAAATGTTTTCTTTAGTTCTTGTACTTCAATTTCCTGTCTGAAGGTAATCCTTCCGGCCCCTTGGTCTAGAATCTTGAATGCGGTACTGTTGGTTAGAGCCTTGTATTCGCATTCTAAAACCGTACATCTCAACTGACTTTTAGAGGTGTGAACCGGGAGTGCTGAGCCGGCACGGCCTGACTTTGAGGTGGGCCGACAATTAATTTAGAATATAGTGCTCTCCGGCTCCCACATTCAAAACACCCTCAGCTACCGACGACGACCACCACCACTATCACTGTCTTCGAGTTCGAATGCCGCTGGCCATCACCACACCGCCACACCGGTGTCATCCACCAACACTGGTAAAATCTTCACTTCGAATCAAATAATCCAGAATCAAATTCCAACATGTTCTGAGTCATCCGAATCCCCAATCCTCCAAATTTCGGATTCCCCCTCGGACCTTTATATTTACTACCACCATCACATGGAGTGGAACCTATCCCAAAATTTGCAAATAAATAAATAGACAAAAATCATCTCCCATTTTACATTGGCGGAGGCGGCATTGTTTTGGGTAGATTTGCGATTTGTGATTGCTTACACGAGTTTGTGATTGTTTGGGTGGTGGTGACATCCATTGGAGGCGATAGTATCTCCAAGACTCTTTATTTATAGACATCATCTTTAAATTTAGAGAGTCAAAATTTTTACACATCAACACTCTTTATTCTGCCTTTTCATTTTACTTTTCTCAATAAACATTTATTGATTTTTCTTCACATTTTATTTAACGTAATTTTTTATATGTCAATTGACAAATCAAAATATGGTTTGAATAGTTTAAGAAGTAAAGTATAAAATATATTATTTATGAAATAGAATTATTGTAAATTAAGAATAGAGAGTAAGTTTGATTCTCTAAATTTGAAGAGTCAAATTCACTCTATTTTAAAAAGTTATAAAATCTATTGGAGCTCATTTTTAAATATTGACTCTAAAATAAAGAGTATTTTGTATTTAGAGAGTTTTTTTTTAAAGATGTTCTAAATAGGAGAAAGTCGTGAGTATAGGAAAAACATTACAAAATTTGTACCGAAAATGATCTGGTAGTGCGCGATTGGACTTTTTTTTTTTCCTTATATTCCAATAATGTCGTGCAATGTGTTATCTTTAAAAAATTTCTATTAAAAAATTCTATACTCGTAGCATAATTGCTCCAAATATAGGTCTGCTTGGCAAAGCTTGATGGCAGTTCGACTGCATAGTTAGGCTGGCTCACGTCAAGGGTCTTAATTGTGCTTGGGCCATGCTTTTCAAGTGATGAGTGGCCCAATACATGTTCACACCCTAATAACATCTGCCAATCAAATACTTTGTTCGAGATCCATTATTTAAAATAAAAAATAAAAATTTCTCAAGCTCATTTATAATGAAACATTATCATAATAAAATGATACTTATTTTTTGCTACACGTTTTTCAAAAATACGATAAAATTATTTTTTCACAAAAAATGTAGCCAAAAAAAAAAAAAGCGTACTTTCTACTTTTAATTTTTCGTCGAAAACTTATCTTTAAAGTAGAACATCGTTGTCTATGCAGTAAAAAAATACAAATTTCAAAGTGGCTATGAGCTACATTTTTTTTTTTTTGTTTATTAAAATCACTATAATAAATTGCTATTCTATTCTATTTTATTTGCAAATTATAGAAACAATCATTTTCATCCCGATTACAAATCATCCTACGTACTAGTCATGTTCATTATTCACAATAAAATATTTTACACGCAAATTCAAAATTATTTCCTATTATTTAACCATACATTTTAAAAAAATTCATTATTCTTAAACTCATTTTCCTATTTTAACATAAGACAAAGAGGGGCTAAATAGAGTTTGAAGTTTGAGATCTCAAAATCTCTTTTTCAAACTTTGTAAATATAGATTTTATTTGAGTAATATTATTTAAAGGCATGTTTACGTCCCACATCTTTTCAACCACACATTTCAAAAACTTCTATTATAATCAATTAAAAATCTAATTTTAATCCACACCAAATACCCTCCAACATTAATAATATTATAATATTAGCCCAGGTGACATTCGTTGTTTAGTGAAAAATAAAATTCAGATTTTAATCTAAATCAAAGTAATCAATTAACGTGGTTTTTATGGATCCCATAACTTTTCAATCATATATTTCATCAATTTTTATTAAAAGTTACTAAAAAATTAATTTTAATCCCCAACAAACAGGGGTTAAGTGATATTGCTCGCAATAATTTCAGAACTTTTTAATTCTCATACTTATTTCAACCACACATTTATACAATAAAATATTTTGTACGTAAACCCAAATTTTTCCTTATTTTTTCACCACATATTCTTCAAAAAATTACTATTCAGAACTCAAATTTCTCAAAATAATGGTCATCAAACATGAGCTAAATGAGATACCCACTTAAATAAATTATATAATTGCATCTTTAATTTAACACATTACAAAATGTCACCTATATTAGTATTGTAGCACCACCGATAGTAGATAGTGTTTTTTCATTTTATTTAGAGTGTGTTTGATTAGTCTTATTTTCCATAGAAAATGTCCTTTTTCCACCAATTTTTTTACTTTTGAGTGTTTGATTGATAATTTTTTTCGTAAATTATTTTCTTACTTTTGATTATATGACCATATTTTCATCAAAAATAAAAAAACTATTTTTGTAAGGATGATGATTTTTATTTTACAGGTAATTCACTCTCTCTGTCTCTCATCTATCTCATTCTCTCATCTACCCAGCAATAAAAAATGAAAAAAATATATTTTTTATGTCGAAAATTAAATCAATCAAACACATTAACCTCTGTTGAGAATGCATTTTTTTTGTTGATGTGACGGAGAATATGTGGTTGAAAAAGAATGAAAAATTATGTGATGAAAAATATTATTTTATTGAAAAATGTGTGATTGAAAATGAGTAGAAGAATGAGAATGGAAAATATAATGTGGCTCAAACAATGATTAATAATTTCCAAACAAATAAGTTTTAGACAATTGAATTATCTAATTTTTTTTAATACAAATTTTATATTCGTAATCAAACGCACCCTTATATTAACTTATTGGAACAAATTTATGGTTTAGCTAAGATTTCTCAAGTGCATTACGCGATACCATAATAAACTAAAGTTAGAAGTTTTAACTCCCCACGACTTCATGTTCGTACAAATGACTTCCAAATATAAATATTGCCATAGTTATTTATTTATTTTTTCGCAAAATGGTCATTATCGTTTTGCTTTCCTACAGATTCAAGACCTATATCATGGTAATAGTAGCCCATGTTTTCAAGTGTAACAATTAAAAACTTGATATCTTACACTCGAGTTTGTGATTGTTCAGGTGATTGTAACATCTGTTGGAGGCAATAGTATCTCCAAGACTCTTTATTTATAGAGAGAGTAGTATTTCTAAATTTAGATAGTCAAATTTTTTTTGCATCAACAAGCTCTTTATTTTGCCTCTTGATTTTACTTTTCTCAATAAATATTTATTGATTTTTCTTCAAATTTTATTTAACATAATTTTTTATATGTCAATTGACTAATCGAAATATGGTTTAAATAGTTTAAGAAGTAAAGTATTAAAATATATTACTTATGAAATAGAATTATTGTACATTAAGTATAGAGAGTTAGTTTGATTCTAAAGTCAATTATGGTCATCCGGCTATCTTTTAATATCATATTTTCCACTCCATCTTTCTCGAAAGTCACATTTGGCAATCCAACTATCCTTTAAGAACAATTTTATCCTCCAACTTTCTGAGAAGTCAAACTCGGTCATCCAACTATCTTATAAGAACAATTTCCTCTATCTTTATCGAAACTCACATTTGGTCGTCCAACTATCTTTTAAGAACTATTTCATCTTTCAACTTTCTGGAAGGAAATTTTGGTCATCCTACTATCTTTTAACATCAATTTCATCCTCTACCTTTCTAGAATGTCAAAGTTGGTTAGCATCTTAAAAGAACAATTTCATCCTCCCACTTTCTGGAAAGTCAATGTTGGTCATCCAACTATGTTTTAACATCAATTTCATCCTTACACTTTCTAGAAACTCACATATGGTCATCCAACTATTATTGAACGACAATTTCATCCTTCATACTTCTGAAGGTCAAATTAGGTAATCCATTTACCTTTAAGAAGTATTTACTCCTTCAACTTTCCGGAAAGTATTTTGGTCTTCCACCTCTCCAATAACAACAATTTCAACCTCCAACTTTCTAGAAAGTCGAACTTGCTCATCAGCTATTTTCTCACGACAATTTCATCCTCCAACTTTCTGGAAAAAAGCAAATTTGGTCATCCATCTATCCAATAACGACAATGTCAACCTACATCTTTTTAAAGTCAAATTTGTTCATCCATTTATCTTCTAAGAACAATTTCATCCTCTAATTTTCTGGAAAGTCAATTTTGATCATCCAACTATACTCAACATCAACTTCATCCTTCATCTTTCTCGAAATTCACATTTGGTCATCCAACTATCAGTTAACGACAATTTCATAATTCAACTTTATGGAAAGTCAATTTTTAAACTATATTTTAAGATCAATTTCATCCTTGAACTTTCCGAAAAGTCAATTTTGGTCATCCAAATATATTTTAACATCAATTTCATCTTCGAACTTTCTTTAAAGTCAAATTTGGTAATCTAGCTAATCTTTGAAGAACAATTTCGTCCTCCAACTTTTTTGAAAGTCAATTTTGGTAATCCAACTATCTTTCAACACCAATTTCATCCTTGAACTTTAAAAGTTAAATTTGGTCATCCAGCTATCTTTGAACGACAATTTCATCTCAACTTTTTGGAAAGTCAAATTTGGTAATCCAACTATCTTTCAACCGCAATTTCATCATTCAGTCTTTATGGCAAGTCAATTTTGGTCATCAAACTATATTTGAAAAACAATTTCATCCTTCCACTTCTAGGAAAGTAATATTTGGTCATCAAACTAACCTTTAAGAACAATTTCATCCTCCATCTTTTGGAATGTCAAATTTGGTCATCCAACTATATTTCAAGCACAACTTCATCCTTTTACCTACGAAAAGTCAAATTTTGGTCATTCAACTATCTGTTAACATCAATTTCATCCTTCAATTTTTTGGAAAGCCAAATTTAGTCATCCAACAATCTTTTTCGAATAATTTCATCCTTCAGTTTCTGGACAGTCAAATTTGGTCATCTAACTACCTTGTAACTACAATTTCATCATGCAGCTTTATGGAAAGTCACATTTGGTCATCAAACTATATTTTAACTACAATTTCATCCTCCAACTTTCTCTAATGTCACATTTTGTCATCCAACTATATTTTAACGACAATTTCATCCTCCAACTTTCTCCAAATTCAAATTTAGCCATCCAACAATTTGAAAAGAGTAATTTGATGTTGAACTCGGACGAAATACTTCATGTCAACACGACACGACATGTGTATGGGGACATGATATGTGTTAGATCTTTCAAATTTCAGCTGGACACTTTTGCTATTTCCGCTTCTTCTTATTCTTTTCCCTTTTCTTTCCCGTTTCTGCTCTCTGTAAACCTATCGCCACCGCCGAGAGGGTGAAAGAAAGCGATGACTCTAGGTTTTCCCTTTTCTTCTTTTTTCTTTTCCTACTTTCCATTTTCTTCCTTTTTTTTTCCGACTTTCCCTCTCTGTATCGATGGTTTATAGTATTCCTTGTATAAAATGAAAATGAGTTTCATATAGTGCTACTTAGTGTTACAATCTAGTCCATCATTTTATATTTTATATAATATTTAGTAATTAACTTGTCATAATTAAAAATTAAATCCCAAAATTTTATTTTATTCGCCTTAATCCATTATTCAATACTCATTAACCATTTTTTTTTTGTGAACAATTGATTTTGATCTATTTAAAATTAAATTTTGGGTTAGTAAAAAAATTGAAGTATCAAAAATGTACTCACGTGCCTGTATCCGAAATTTGGACTCTTTTTAGCCATGTTCCTATATCTTATATTTTAGAAAATAAAAGATCTGACACTTAGATACGTACCCGCACGCAATACTCGTACCCGAGTTCGAGAATCATAAATCCCACGTATATAATAGGTTACATCAAAGAAATGTTAATCAATGCAAAATCAGAAACCATTTTTCTAAAACCAAACAAATGAGAAAATGACTTCACCGCAAATTCATTGGAAAAAGAATACCATGCAAAAAAAAAAAAAATTTAAGAAAAGGGTCCTTTTATGAGAGAGAGAGAGAGAGAGAGAGAGAGATGAATTTCTAAACTAACAAAATTAAAAATGAAAGACCCTGATCATATTCATCAATTATAAGTAAGAAAAAGAAAAAAACTCAAATACAATTTGAAGTTAATCAAACGCAAAATCTAAACCCATGTCGCTAAAACCAATCAGAATCCATCAGAAAATCACTTGACCGTAAATTAGACGACAAAATGACCGTCTAAAGATTTATTAAAGGGGAGCCTTAAAACTAATTAATATGAAATTTCCAACTAACAAAATCAATATGCAGCAGAAGTTACAGAAGACCCTGATCGGGTTCATCATTTCCAAATTATATATACAAAACAAAGATGCATCTAATAAACAAAAAAAAAAGAGTTCATTGATAAATTATATATATTAAAGAAGAAAGTGAGAGAGAGAGAAGGAACCAACCATTGAACGAAGGAAAGAGGCCATAGCAGAGGGTGCGGCTGTAGGGGTTCACGGAACCACTACACCCTCTCATATGGAGGGTCCCACGCAGGACTCGCCTCATTAAAAAAGTAAAAAAAACTACCGTGTGAGTTGTCGGTGGGAGTTCTATACATGTAGCATGTTTCAAATCATTTACTGAATTCGAAGAGCATTCACTGCCTTTGTACAGAAGTAGGGGTTCACGGAACCACTACACCCTCTCATATGGAGGGTCCCACATAGGACTCGCCTCATTAAAAAAGTAAAAAAAACTACCGTGTGAGTTGTCGGTGGGAGTTCTACACATGTAGCATGTTTCAAATCATTTACTGAATTCGAAGAGCATTCACTTTTCTTTGTTTTTGGACGCTAGAGGATAAAAAGAAGATGATAGTAAAGCTTTCAAATTCGTTTTCACGAAGAAGAAGCGAAAAAGGTGAAGAATGTAGAAGAAAAGGGGGAAAAAAGGGGGACAATGAAGCTCTGAAAACACGTTACGGTGCCACAACAATTTTATTATCAGAGGACAATCAACAAAACTGATGTAACAAAATGTTCATAAAAATATTTACTGTTATATACGTATTTAAGATAATTGTTTAAACATGAGAACAAAACATAATTTATTTCTTATTAATGAAGTTGACATTGAAAACAGAAATGAGTACTTTACACACATTATAAACAAATTTTAATACCTGGTTGAGTCCCATTTTTGTTCAAAATGCATTTTGAAATAATATCTTGATGGATAATCTGTAGTTAAAAATGAGAAAAAAATTTGGGTTTTGCGTGTAATATTATTTTATTGAAGAATGTGTGGTTGAAAATGAGAGAAAAGAAAATATATTTTGAAAATAATGAGGACCAAACAAGGGTATTAATTAAACATTCACGATTATTGTTCACTTATTATTTACACATTTCTTAAAATTCACTACTTTTTCATTGTAATGAGATTAGTGAATCTTTGTTCTTTAAACTGAAATAAAATAGTATAAGCAATTCACATCTACATGATTTATCTTGAATAATGTTGATTGTTACAGCATGGTGTACAGCCTCCTCACATGTGAGGGGGCCCACAATGAATAAAAAAATTGTAGGGCCCCTCTATATGAGGGGGCTGTACACCATGCTTTGTACATGTAGCAGATTTCATTTATCTTAGTTAAGCAATGACGCTTTGCCTTTCTTCGTACTTTTCTCATTTATTAAACTTTTTAGCTTCTGATCAAAGTAATTCCGATATTCTTTTTCTGTCAATGTTATCGAAGTAAAACCTTATGCTACACGATGTATGTCAAAATTCTTACACGTAGTTCTCAGATTGTTATGTATGAGTATTGGATTACTTTTACAACGGTCACTGAAATTTGTAAGATATTTCAAAATAGTCATAAAAATAATTTTTTTTTTTTTTTACTTCATTAGTCACTGAAGTCTATGACATTTTCACAAATGACTACTTAATAATTAAAAATTAATGTCAAATCCTAGTTGCGACATTAAGGCCACAATGGGCTAACAAACGTTATTCCATACATGATGCAAGATATTATTGTGTTTTTTTCAAAAAAAAAGTTTACGTGTCAAAAAGACCTAAATTTTGGGGTTAGATTAAACTTGACCTAGTTTTTACACACAGAAGAATAAATCTTTTTTTTAACGCACAATTTTTTTATTATATAATGATCTATTGTGTGGCGTACTAAATAAAGTCGTACGCTATGCACTTAATGGTGACAAGTAGGGTTTTATGTTAGCTTTTTTAATTGAGTGACCATTTGTGAACCTCTTATAAACTTTAATGACTAATAGTGGGGAAATTACTTCAATGACCATTTTAGAATTTTTTACAAACTTCCATGATTATTGATGAAATTAACTTTTCAAGTATTATTATGAAAATTGGTTCGTTCCGGCTAGCTTGATCGAACAAAATGATATTGGCTAAAAAATTGGTTGTATTAAAATTTCAAAATCATATTACGAAAATCATGATGAAAATCGGTCAACTGACCACGTGGATGCTCCTACTTTTAAAACAAAAATTATTGAGGAGTAATTAAGTTTTGACGTATATCAATATGTTGTTATGAATGCATTAGATCATAAAATCTTTTTGGTTTTTGTTTCTACATCGACGATAAATAACTTATATCGGTAAATTTTAAATTGTTTACTGTGTATGCTATATACACACTATTAAATTGACTTCCTGCTTGATCTCAATTTAGCCATGGTTGAACACTACAAGTTTGGATTCTGGATCTTTTCTAATGTGGATTGTTCTTTTTTTCTTTTTTTAAATAACATGCTTAATTACTTATTCCCAAGAATGCCAAACATGGAATACTATTTAATATATGACCAAATAGAGGGCATATAATAT
Source organism: Fraxinus cuspidata (assembly GCA_903798385.1). Classification (NCBI taxonomy): domain Eukaryota; kingdom Viridiplantae; phylum Streptophyta; class Magnoliopsida; order Lamiales; family Oleaceae; genus Fraxinus; species Fraxinus cuspidata. The sequence goes on from CAIGRP010110544.1 coordinate 36,020, forward strand.
AATATTGAGTGTTCACGAAGAAATAAATTTCTAAACACCACAATTTTGACTTTTGACCATTGAATTATCTTTGACGGTCAGAATATTCAGATTTAACGGTCTACATATTAGTCTTATTGCAAAACATAAAAAATCCTTAAAATTGGCAAAAACAAATAAAAAATGTAGTCCACATTGGACTACTGAAACAACAATTTTGTCACGCGTAATGTAAGATTGTTCTTCCAGCCGTTAGATACTGCTGTATTGTGGGTTCCACTCAGCTTTTGACCTTCTAGATCCACCCCTACCCTACGCACCCTGCTCTTCAACCGTTCAAAAGCAAAGCCCTCTAACCCCAATTTTTCAAACTCAAATCCATTTCCTTTTTTCACCCCAAAAATTGAAGTTTTTTCTTGAAATTAACCAAAGGGTTTCAAGATTCTTACCTTTATAGTTTCTTTAAGGTATAGATTTCTTGTTCACAAGATTCTTTCTTCAGTTCCAGTTATTAAACTCTTTTGAGTTTTCTTGATTTTTTTGCTTTTGTATTTTATTGAAGTAGAAATTTTAGGGTTCCTAAATTTTCTGATAATCCACCATATTGTAAGTGTACAAAGATTGTAAAAAATGCCACTGTTTGCAGGATCAAATCCCGTTTCATATGGGTTTAATCAAGAATCAAATTCTAACATAGTTACAATTGATGTGGGTGGTCAGCTTTTTCAAACCACCAAACAGACCCTCTCTTTAGCTGGCTCCAAATCTTTGTTCTCCGAGATTTCAAATTCTAATCAAACCGTTCCATTTATTGATAGAGACCCTGAAATTTTTTCAGTTTTACTTTCCCTTTTAAGAACTGGAAATCTTCCCTCAAAAGCCAAAGCATTTGATATTCAGGACCTGATTTTTGAATCCCAGATTTATGGTATTGAGACCCTCCTTGTAAATTCACAATCAAATCCTTCTCAATTTGATGCATTTAACCTCGAAAAATCATTGGTTTTGCCTTTGAGTGGCCGGGATTCCCCCTCGGCTATCTCCACGTCTCAGTATGGCTCACTTCATGTTGCTTATGGGAGTAAAATATCCTCCTTTGATTGGGCACTACAGAGGAAATCTACAATATTGACTCAATTCACAGTCATTGATTCATTACTGGCATTGTCCCCCAAAACTGCTGCAGCTGGTGCCACAGATTTTTCAGGGTTACAAATTATTGATCTTTGTAATGGTTTTGTTAAAGAGACTTTGAATTGGGAGAATGTTACTAGGTCTGGTTCGACAGTGCAGGCAATCGGGTCATCACCCGAATACTTGTTCACTAGCTTCGAGTCGAGCAGGAGGAATTCAAATTGCATTATGGTTTATGATCTTAATGATAGCTTAAGGCCCGTGACTGAGATTGGCCATTATGAAATTTTCGGCGCAGAGCTTGATACTGCGATTCCTTCGACTAAATTACAGTGGATTTCTAGTCATAATTTGTTGATGGCCTCGGGTTCACACAGTGGACCTTCTGGAGTGTCTGGGAATATAAGATTTTGGGACATAAGATCAGGGAATGTAGTTTGGGAAATAAAGGAAAAATCCGATTGTTTCTCCGATGTCACGGTTTCAGATTCTTTATCGGCTATGTTTAAGGTAGGAGTGAATTCAGGTGAAGTGTTTTTTATGGATATAAGGAATATGGATGCTGACAATTCTTGGGTTTGTCTGGGGGATGGAAGAAAAGTGATCAAGGGGAAGAAAGAAGGTTTTGGGTGTAAAGTCGAAAGCCATGGAAACCAAGTGTTCTGTTGTAAAGGAAGAGACATAGAGATGTGGTCTGAGGTTCAGGCCGGTACCTTGAAAACACGGGAAGGTGGTTTACAGGACAGAGTTTTCAGAAGGAACTTGATGGGGAGAGCGAAAGATATGGGAGGAAGCCAGATAACCAACTTGAATTTTGGAGGGAATAAAATGTTCGTGACACGAAAGGACCAGCAATGTGTTGAAGTTTGGAGTTCGGGGAGGGTATAGAGATTGATGAACAATGCAACTGCGTAAAAGCTGCGGCGAGTTTTTATTGGTAAACTAAAGTCGGTTTCCTAATTGTTTTGGATAGAGAGACAAGTTGGCTTAACAGAACTGAGTGGCGAAAAATCATTCAAGAAGTCGACCAAAATATTATTGGAAGCTAGACTTAGTTTGTCGTTGTTATTGTTGTTTGTACCAATTGATGCTTAGAAGCATCAACTGGTTTGTTAGTGCTTAGAATTATTCTTTTGTAAATGCTTTTGTAGTTCAGAAAACAAATTCTTTATACAAATTTGTGTTTATACAATACTAAGAGAAGATCGCCGGCTTGTTTTCCCCTATGCAAATGAATGGACTATCTTGCTGCTATATGAAACTTCATGAGAAAAATTAATGTTTTTTGCTAATTGAATTATTGCAGTTTCTGCAGCATAAGCAATTTCCAGATTGAAATTTTTTTCTCATACCTATCTTCTGTATACAGAGACATATATCCGCTGTCAATAAAATTTTCAAGAGAAGGTGATTTATATGGGGTCGAGCAAGTAAAAGTCCTTATCACATGAAAATACCATTCTAAGGGAGAACTAGTAGCCTTCTAATAGCTTGAGCTGCTACATTAGGTTAATTCTGCATTACACCTATAGCCTCCATCTTTTGCATGGCGAAACAAATTAGTTACTACCTGAAAGGATTAATATATTATTCTGAGAGAGACAAACATAGTGCATAAAATAACTCTACCTAAATAATATTTATCAAGTTGTAATATACTTTTAAGTTGACACCATCTGCCTCTACGACATCTTGGCTAGTAGGACTGTAAATTGATTAGATTAAATCTGGGTCGGGGTCATTCAGCCTGTTTTTCTGAATAATTAGTTCTCCATCCTGCCCTGTTTGACTAGCAAGAGGCATGGTTGAATCTACCTTGGAGATTTTACCATTTTCTTCCACCTTAGTTGTGATGACTAGACTGCTGCAAGCTTCCTTCATACAACATCAGACTAGCCTAGATTTGCAGCATGTTTGGCTAAGCTTAAAAGGTTTACTCAAAAAGTAAATTTACTTACAAGTAATAAGTTTTCAAATTAATTATTTCTTGAATTGATCAAAATTGGAAATAAGTTATTCAAACATGTTTAGAAACGAAAATTGCTCAAGTAATTTACTGTTTTTTTTAACTTTAGCCAAACATGTTGGTTAGATAGCACCTAGTGCTATCTCAGTCATCCAAGCCTCAAATACATAATTCTAGTGTCTGCCTTCCCAACTCTATTCAATCTATAAATACTAGTAACATATAGAACTCCAAGCTTGCAAAAATTTTAGGGAAAAGGCTGTCAGACTGGCATTTACAAAGTTGATCATCATGATTGCTTGTGCATTTCTTTCCATTGCAGGGAAATCGTGCATTTAAGATTTGCCAATTCAGTTTTCTCTTATTTGTGGATTCCACAGAGATTGAAGTAGCTATTATTCGCTTGGCCCCTGTTATCTCTGTACTTGTCAATAAACCTTCTGAACCAGGGCTTTATAATGAAATTTATTGAACGAGCAAAAACATAATTAAATATTTTAAATATTATTAGCATTTAAGAAGGTATTGACTTCCAGACATAACAATAACAAGTGGAAAATACAAACAATTCTACTGATGACAATATGTCAAACAGCAAATAACCAGAAGCAGCGGATGGTAAGAAACTTAATAAAAGTGAAATTTTCTGAAGAATATTTACAAATTGAATGCTTCACGCACAATTATTCCTAAAACCCCCGAATTTCAACTGTAAAATTGCAAGATGAAACAGAAGAGATGTCAGCAATAAATATTAAAACGAGGTAGCTAATTTCTGTTGATGTGACTGTGGTGTGTAAAAACCGCCCCCGACAAAAGTTTACATACAAGTCTATGCATTAAATATATAATCATGCTTAGAATTGAGGGACTTTTTTTACGCCTCGCCACCGAGACTGCAGTCAGAGTGCTACGTCGCACTCCACGTGAAAAGGAAAGTCAACAAAGGCCCAATTAATCAAATGCGAAGAAGTAAAGAATTCAAACAAAGGTTGAAGCTCATGTGTCGAAACTCTTATGCCGTAGCGCTACGTAAGAAATCAAAGAAGAAGCCGAAACTCTTCATACAGAAGACTACCGATACGAGGCTCATTCCTGCCGAGGCCCTCACTTCATCCGAAGTCCCTAAAGTTGATGCTATCTCTTATAAGATTGCAATATTTAGGAATAATTGATGTAACGTTTGTAACAAAGGATGTCAAGTGTGTCAACCTAATGTATAGAACAGTTGACCAATTGTCAACGTATTTAATGTATAATAAACATAATGACATGAGACTTCAGTCAAGGAGATGGCCACGTCGGCAAGATCTAACGATCACCACATCAGCCAAAACTCTAAATAGAAGATATTTATAAATTGTAAAAGATGGTCTTTTGAATATTGATTATAATATACAAGAATACGCTCAAGAAAAATATTCACGATACTTTCTTGTTTGTTCTACATTTGTTAGTTTGATCTTAAGTTATTGAAACTTTGTTGGTGATTGTTTGTTAGCGCAATCATCTTAGTCGCTATCGTCGGTGCTCGAACACTTTTGTCTCGCGCCATTAAACATCTCACGCGTTCACGCACTCCCCTTCTCCCACCTGTTCTCCGATCAAAACACGCCGAACTTGCTTGAATTGACGTGAGTGAGCCCGGCATATATTGTCCATGTTGGCGTTATGAAGAATGGGGTCAACAATGACCTTGTTTGTACGAGAGCCGGACAAGTAAAATATGAAAATAATATAAAGGCAAGTGAGGCACTGGAGTAATATATGTACTCACCTGCAAGCATATAGTTTTTTACACTTTTTGTTGCATGAAATTCCGCACAACATTTAAACTCTTATAGTCTGTGTGTACACAACTCATACACAGACTTTATGCTTAAAATCCTCACAAGACTGAATTATTACCTTGAGATTAGGAATTCGTACTATCTGAAGAACGGTAATTATCAGCGCAATTCCCTGATTGGATAAGAGTACAAATAATCAGTTGACATGTATTAGCAATTCAACAGGAAAGAGTAAACCTTATCCAGGAAAACGTGGAAAAAGAAAACCAGGATTTAGAGATTTAGAAACTTAACAAGGATTGCTTACAAGCTCGGTAGTACGAACACATTAATTAGGACAGCGTGTCAGTGTCCAACACGTGTCGAACACGAGTCGATACCGACACTTCTTGAACACTCTACCGTAATCATTTTTCTTTTTATATTTGAAATATTATATATTATTAATTCAAAATTATTAGCAAGTAACAAATAGGTAGTCATGTTTAAAAGATTTCAATAAGAAAAATAATAATAAGTATAAAAAAAAAATTAGTAACAAGTATAAAACTAAATTTATACTATATAAATGAAGAATTTTTAAAAATTTAATCAACGTGTTGATGACGTGTAGTGTCTGAACTTTTTTTAAAAATCACGTGTCGACGTATCCGACACGTATCCGTATCGGTGCATCATAGCTCACAAGTATATCTTGACCTATCCAGGCAAAAAATACATTACTGTACACTGCCCAAACTACAGCAAAAGATGTGCAGAATGGAGAAATTGCTAGAGTAAGGTATGAGGTAGCTCCAAAAAATGGTATTTTGATGAATGATTCTCCTATATGCTTGAACCACCTGCAAATTTATAAATATCCAGCAAGTTTGTGAGCTTGATAAATTATTTTCTGCAATCGTTTTAATGTTTTAAGAAACGAAGTTCATCTAGAATGAACGAGAAATGATTGATTAATTTCCTTTTGTATAAAGCTTGTCAACAAAATTTGATATTTACTGGAAAAGGCAAATTAAATAATTAAAAATTACTGTACCTGGATAACAAGGCAACTAAGCAAGTCTGCAAGCCATGTAAAAATGGGAAACTAGATATCAGGAACATCCTGTCCAGGCCAGTCCATCCACGAAATACAAATCTTACTCAGCCAAATCATGGTTTTAAATTCAGTTGTGTAAAGATTAAATAAAAATGTTAATGATGGAAGATGACTATTAGCAAAAAATGTTTGCTTGTGTGTGAGAGAAACGATTAAGATGATAAAAGCCATTTCTTTTAATTGTTTATTAGGAATGCAAGGGGGGATGAGCTAAGTTCGGTACAAGTGCATTTATTTATTAATAGAGGTCATGGGATTTGATTCTTTTATTTTTTTTATTTCAATTTATTCATTTTTTCTAAGTCTTAAAAGATACACGTGACTCGAAGTGACCCGCAAAGCTCAGATACTACAGGGTTCTATTTAGCTGTTCAAGCGTGCATCCCTCAATTGGAAGCAAGATCAATAATCAGAGAAAAAGCATCAGATGACACAAGCTCTTGCAACTATAATAGACAAAAGGCATATGTATATCATGTAAAAGGGGATGACTTGCACCTCAACACAACCAATGCAAAAAAGAACCACCAACAGTTTAATGAACCACATTGACATAAGCTTGTACACTAACACCAAGAAACATGAAGCAACAATAACAAATACGACAGCAGAAGTCATGTTGATATCCACCACACTGCTTCCACCATTGCCTTCAACAATTGGAAATCCATCTGAAGCATCCTACAAGAATACAATAACTTCATATACCAGAGGCGCAACAAAGAATTAAAGCCTTATTTTTCGTAAAAGAATTTATTACCTAGATAGGCATGGCAAAATAAGGCTTACCTTCGACAACTTATCTTGCTCTATGACTGCTTTTCTGGCACTACAGCAGACCAGTAAGAAGCACACAAGATTGTACCAAGTGCATTCAGCCACAAAAATACTTCTGCTATGTCAACCACTGGACGCGGTGGAGAGTACAACTGCACAGAAACTTAATACAAAAAGGCCAAAGCCTTAACCAATAATGTAAATCAAAGACGAAGGAAGAAAAATATCAAAAGTCTTGTAATTTATAAGCCAGAGCAGTTATATTTTCTCTGTTGATAAGTTTTAGTGTATAATAGTCCAGGAATGTTCTATTTTTCCCCAAAGAAACCAAGTAAAAAACCTATTAACATAAACTTGACAAACAGAGGGTTGTCATCTTTCAGTTGGATGTTATTTTATGTATAGAACAAACATTAAGAACAAGATATCTCCTCCCCCGCACCCCCCACTTTTTCCCTCCCTCTCTCTCTCAAGCCTACCCTACTTTCATAGGCACTTGTGCTCATTCACTCTGACACTAAAACCAGAATAATCAACCAATCAACTGAATTGTTCAAAAACCCATGTGGAATTTCAAAATTCAGTCTTGTATAAAGACTGCCATGTTAAAGTTCTGGAATGTAGTGATTTTATCATTATTGAAAAATTGAGTCAGAGAGGTTACTAAAGTTTATCTCCATAGATGTTAGAACTATCTACAACTTATGCATTAACAGGTATTCCACTCTGAGTAATGATATTTAGTACTTCCAATAGAAACTATGCAGGGTTTTATTTCCTAATAATTAATTTTCCACTTGAACTTTAATTATGCATGAAGAAGACATCCTTACCTGATAAACCATTCAACAACATTTTCTCTAAGCTAACACCGGCATCTTGTGGGAGCATGATGGTGGGTATTTTTATATCTAAATCTGTTTCATCGGGTTCACAAACTATCTTGTAAAGTTCTGGGGAATAGGAGAGTGACTATCATCAATATAGAAGAAACATGACAAAGAGCAGAACATAGAAAATCACTTCTGAAAATGCAAAGTGACCAGTAATGTATACTTTTGGGTTACAGCATCTTTTATCTGTTTCTTAGAACTGTCATCCAAATGTATCCACGTTCCAGTTGATTTACGACTTATGAGTGTTGAGTGACTTTTGTTATATCTGTTTATGTTGCAAAAGCATATTGGTCATGATTATAGAAGGTAAACCATGCAGCAACTTTACACATGGTCACAGTGGCTTAAAGTTCGTAAATGACGTTGATTCCTCTAATGGTGGCAGTTACATAGCATTCTGCACCTGGAATTATTTCCTTCATTAAATGCATAAAGCTATGAGCTTAACTATATTACTGCACTACAGCTCTTAGGGTCCATTGTAAACAAATGCGCTCATATCAAAACATCAACCATTGTAAACGAGAATATCTACGTTTCTCACTATTTATAATGAGAACTGCTGAAGCACCCGCAGCTTCAGCAAAATTTGCTTTCGTTGTGAATTTGCAGTTTCCTCGATCCACCATGATGATATCCACAGCAAACTAAAAGCATCAATAATACACGTGAGTCGCAATTGAGGCACAACAATCCCATCAATGGAGATAAAGCTATTAATAATGGATAAGCTGGGCAGAAACAAGAAGCCTCTTCTTAGGAGAACTGCAACAATCCCAAGGGTCTGAAAGAGCAAGGTGCTTTTGGTTTGCATTCTTCTCCTTTGATAATATGGTAGTCCCAAATCTAGCACCAACACCAACGAATTCCTCATCTTCATTGCCATCAATCCACGATTGAACTTTTACCTAACGAAACATATGTTAATGAAAAATGGCTTGCAGAATAATCACACGAGAGAGATAAAATGCAGCAAAAAGAGAATGTCTACAGATAAGTCTTACTTGTGCTTTTGGCTCTTGGCTCTGGTAGAAGTATAACTAACTAAAAGGAAGCTAGTTTCAGTGTAAGCCATAATAACTAATAGGCTTCAGCTTCCATAATCATGTTCGTACTCAACATACTAAATAACATAAATTCACAATTAAATTATAATTACAATCACTTGCAAAGAACACATAATATCAGAATGCAGGCGTCTATTAAAAGCAAGTGGGCACATATCAACAAAAATAATAGACATTCAAGAGAAAATGTTAGAAACCGTCAAACTCGAGTGAAGAATGAAAAAATGTAGCAAATACCACCACAATTAGTAGAAAATGCACATAAACTGGTACATCAAACATGTATAATGTAATGTACAGTCAAGTAAATATAAGAAATTCACATAAAAAATTATAATGAAAAGTATAAAAGATCAAGTTTCTCGCAGACAAGTGAATTAACTAATTGAGACAGTTTAGAAATCAGAACAAAACAAAGCAAATTCCTTTGCATTCAACCCAAACACAGCTACATCAGAACATGCAAGCTATATGTACGCGCATATAAAGACAGAGAACACACATCAAAGACAATAACAAAAATTTTAAAGATTGGTTATGAAGTAGATAAATAAATACAAAAACAAAAACCGCAGATGCCTGGAGTTTCCAAATTATTAAGCTGGTAGAAGAGAAATGGAATAATTATCATCACATGTAGTTCATAATTAAGGAAAAACAAAACTACAAATCAAAGACAATATGATACAGTTACTCTATATTAAATGAACGATTCAAATAAAAACAAGTAAAGCCCATCCATGAAATCACAAAATTCAAACTGGGTCGTTAAGCAAATGAAAGAAATGGATTTACCAGCTCAAAATCATTCTCACAGCCAGGCTTCTTGAGAGCGGAATCGTCATCATGAACTATGTCACCGGCTGTCACTTTAGCTGGACCACTAAAAACTACCAAAAACGCTGCTGCATATAGTTTTGGCAACAGGGCGGGGCACCCCGCCGAGCGACTTCTCGGCCCCACCCCGCCTCGCCTTAGACGAGGCTGGGCGGGGACGGGTTCGTGGCGCGTTTCTCTCCCCGTTTAGTTTAAATTTTTTTTATAATTTATTAATTTCTTTTAATTATTATTATTGGCGCCCTGCCGAGCCAACCTGTTCGGGACGGGTTTTTTTACCCCATTTGGGGTGAGGGCCTGTCGGAACTGGCAGGAAAAATTGCCATCCCTAGCTGCATATATGCAAATGACCCAGTAAGTACTCTGAAATTCAATATTGAAATTTGATGGGATTCTTTCCTCTTTCAGGATTTTACTTTTACTGCATCACTCAATTTATAGAGAATCTGTACGTGCATCACAAAATTTTACTATCATACTCATCGAGCTCTTTTTTGGCTCTTAATTTTTAAAACTCATTTTCTTCAAATATTTCACCCACACATTTGATGACAATCACAATTTTTATAAATTTTTTTAGCACACATTTTATCATTTATCAAAATTCACTAATAATTTAATTTTTAATTAAATCGAACGGGGCTGATATTAAAGTGGTGTTACAAGTATGAAGGAGATCCATAATAGTACTTCAGAGTTACGCAAAGGGAAAAATAAGAAAATTTAAATAAACTAATTAAAATAAAAATAATTATTGTTACTAATCTTAAAATAATATTAAAAAAGAAAACACATAATTAATAATCTTGCCTAGTCATGCCTAAGCTTGTAAATGTCGAGGTTTGACCATATCATTCTGTCTTGTTCTGTCTTTTAAAACATTAATTCGAATAGCAAAAATCTCGATATTTTAGTTCCTGACTTGTGGAGTGAAGGATTAGCAATAGTATACTTATATAGGGCTATGCTTTCATCAAGTTCGATTTATCTGGAAGTCTTGATCAAAATAATTTGTGTTACTAAGAATTGAGAACTAGTCGAAAGAAACAATCTCTATATGAGAAGGCTTTTGTGTATAAATTCCATTGTAGCCAAATGAAAATTGGAACGTACTTAGAAAAATCAAATACAAATATATGGAATAAAGTGATTTTGCTTTCGTGGTGAGGTCCACCATAGATCTTATAGATCTACCCACCAGCCCCATGTACGGTACAAGGTACTTATAACTTTATTCTAATGAAAACGTCAACGTTATACCTCGACATTTTATAGAAGTAACACTATTTGTATCTTTTTCTAATTTTCTTTAGACACTAAACATTATATTCAATTAAGTGCTAAATTATTGAAAATAAAAAAAAATTAACTTACTAATATCATGATTTAGCACTAAATTTTCATTATATGATCTAATAATTTGACTATTGAAGAATTAAATAAGTTTGATATAATTATGCTAAACATTTTACTGGCGTAGGAGAAAAAAAATAGTAAATTTCTCAAATGTTAAGTACAAGAAAAATATTATTTGAACAAAAATAGCATATATAAGAACTGTTTTTATTATTTAACATTTTGACAATTCTTATAATTATTTATTTTTTCTAAAAAAAAGTGCCCATAAGCATACTAAAACTTTTGAGTCCCCAAACCCAGCAAGTCTTAGGCTTCACCTTCCTCTTGTTTATTTATACATTTTATCATTTTATTTGTGCAATATACAAATTGTTATAAAACATGAATTCATAGTATTCTTATTCTACACATCACATTGAATAGGATAACTAATAAATGTTATTCATTAATAATTTTCATTAGAGCACCAAAACAAGATAAAATTGCACTATGTATTAATAAGGTGAAATTTAACAATACAAATACAAGTAAACACAAAAATAGATTGCTTTTTATACTTTGTTGGTAAATATTGGTGCATAATTATATTACGACAATTCACCTTTTACGAGTAGAAAACAAGAAAGAGTTTTGACTTACCGAAATCAAGAAATGTAGACTAAAGGGTTATATTCGATCGAAGAAATGGTTGGACTCTTTAGAATGATTTTTGTCACATACTTATGCTCACGATAGAATGATAATAGTCTCAAAAGATCCGGTGACCAACTTGTCATGATAGAAGCATTACAAGTCCCGAAAACAATGAACCTACTAATGTTTTGAAAGCTCTTTTAGTAAATCACATTTTTTATAAGCTATTATGATATACGTAAAAAGTGCAAGATTGAATGTACGAGGCAAAAAATGGAGTAACCAATTTTGTAATAGTTTGGGTCTATGTAAAGATGTTGAATTTGTGTTTTTTGAAAAGACACAATTGCTCAAAATGGTACTGTTAAGATTAACACTTGGAGCTACAATAATTGAGCAACTTGAATTTGTGATGTAAATTCATTATTTATAATGTTACGTATGAACGAATAACAATCACATTCAATAATACTCAATATGTCAACAAATTATTTCTTAAATTTTAGTAGGGAAATACAAATAATAAATAAATGTTAAACATCAATATCAAAAGTACAAAAAAATAAAATAAAAATGGTGCTCCTTCACTAACCTGGACCAAAATTTATAGAGAATCGACATTCCAATCGTCTTCGCGGATAAGCCCTCCTTCCAACTTACGACAACTAGTTCTAGTAAGACAATGGGAGAAGAGGGATAAGTCGTTATGAAAAAAGATAATGAGTTCCAAGGATTCAAATGCAAAAAATAAAATACATTCGAAATCATGCTAAACAACTTACAAACCCCAAATGTCGTCTCCTCCCAATGTCATCTCCTACATAAGTCTGGCGATTGCTTCGGTGGGGAGAGATTTTCCAACCGGTATAAAATATATGGTAATGGGGCCAAGGGCTTCACCTCTTGGGTAGGAGTAATTTTTAGGGATTAGGTCAATGCGGTAAATATGAGATTTGTCTATAATTCCAAAACTAAAGTGAAAAATGTTCATTTCGCACAATTTCCTCAATATATTATAGCAACGTACGTAATTACATTCTTCAATCATCCCCTCATTGAAATTTATATATTTTCAACCTTTTATCGTAGCAGTAGTTTAGTAATAATAGCATCATACTATGTTCCATACTTACAAGGGTAGTTTGTGTTTGGCTCATGTTTATAAATTGTTTATAAACACATAAATATTTTTTTATCTATATATTTCGAGAAATCCACAAGTACTCTCACTTAACTCATTTTTATTTATTTATAATTTAAATTATTTATAAATAATTTCTAAACCTGCTTTAAGACTTAATATACATAATAACTTATAAGTTTTATCTATATGAATTAATTATACATTGAGGCCAGCTGCTAGACATTGATGGCAGATGCATATTCAGGATCAGTGAAGGTTCAACTTTAAAAAAATTACTAATATAGTAAAATTTATATAAATAAGTCGACGGGACGACCATAATTCGATAATTTCATTTAAATATAAACTATTATCAATATAATTAGTAAATATAAATATATAAAAGTTAATGATGTGATGACGAGCGAAGTACTTACTAACTAAATTAAAATTGAGGAACATAAATTTAAATATTAATAAAGAAAGGCAATATAAAATGAAGGCTTTAAAATGTCAAAGTGGAATAAAAATGCAATTGATTAAGCAAATGAGAACATTGTAAATATAAAATCAGTCCACAGATAATAACATAAAATTTTACAAATTCCTGATTTTCATTTTTTATAATTATTACCTGAAATAAATCAACTAAATTGAGAATTTAAAAAGACGACCATTTTTAAAATCAATCACACCCCTTCAAATGAAAATAAGAATTCTACATTTTTCTTTACAATCCGCCGGACAATAGACACGGTCATCTTTTGCATGTCCATGCCCATATCAATATTACTCACCCTTGATAAATATAGAAACGATTGTCAAAATATTATCACGATTGCAAATAGATAATTTTCTTTTTAATTCTTCAACCCAATAATTAAAATTGATAATTTTCTTTTTAATTCTTCAACCCAATAATTAAAATTGAAACAAAATATTAACAAAAAAAAAAAACCTACAAAATATGAGAGGAAAAAAAAAGATGAAGAAACAGATATGAGTTGGAGACTGGACTGAACTATCCTCCATCCGCTCTTGCTTGATGGTTGATTTAGTATTTTAACTATTATAACAAGTTCAATAAAACAATGATTTTTGAAGTAAAAAATTATGATATCGTTAATATTGAGTGAGATGACCATGATGGGAGACTTCCTTGATCAGTGCTATTTGCTTGTCACGTTATATTAGGACTTAATGTCGAAATAATATTGAAATTGTGTAGCAGAGATGCTATATATCATCACATTTATGACTTTTGGAAATCATCTAATTCCTACCCAATTGTGTTTATGGTCTTTTACAAGTGCAAATTTTGTCTCTCTCTAATGAGTTTTGACATTACAAGATTGCTTACTTGCTTAACTTGGCTTACTGAATAAAAAACTTAGAGTAGTCGAGATGCAATTATTTAATCCCTTTTAATTGAAGATAGAAATGGATAATAACATGAATAAAAATTTAATTTGTCTTCTTCTATCTAATCATATCCAATACTAATTTGAGTTGATACAATTATAATTTATTTAATTTTCACTAAAGTAGACTGCTTAACTGAGAATTTCAAAATAGTCTTGATGCAATTTTTTGGAGAGCTAGAACCACTTTTATTTTTTAAAAAAGAAATAAATAATTTACAATGTACCTAACAAAATGCAATAATTTTCTTTCTCAAAAAAAAAAAAAAAAATATTTGTGGGTCAAGAGATTAGATATTGAATAGTTATGTCAAAATTTGGTTCTTGTCTATGGTTTGGTGTCTAAGTCATACAAGTTGGTAAGACTCAAAATTAAGAGACAAGAAAAATGGGCACAATAACGCATAAAGAAACTCCACATGCCCATCAATAAATATATGACAATTACTTGTTCTATGCAAAATTGCAAGGGGTTGTTTTGATTTTGTAAATTAAATAATAATTTATCATTAAACCAATATTGTATACATATTTTCTTATTATGCTTTTTTCTTCAAAATTAAATAAGTTGACGACAAATTATTAGCATGTTAGGAAAAATTTAAATTATAATTTAAATTGATCAAATATACTTTCATCTACAAATTTTGTAGAATCCACAACTTATAAGCATTATCAAACTCGAGACATGTTTTTATGAGGGGTACATATGAAGATTGAAGGAAGATTTGAAAAAAAAAATATTTAAAAAAAAAACTTTATGGGAGATTGATTGTGCACCTGTCAACTTGCTTTTTAAGATCTAGGGCTAAAATCTTACTTGAATAATACGTCGAGGACCAACAACATAATATTCCCACTATACAATGACGCTCAGCAAAGAAACAAAAACTAGTAGCTTATGACACGTCACGTCTATACACATACATACAAGTATACATATACAAACACGCACATGTACAGTGAGGCAGTCCCCACAGGCCAATAGAGGTGATTAGAATAGTAGAAGTGGAAATTACGGTATGCCAGACTTTTCAAGATCATAGTTCAAAAATCACATTTGAAAGTTTTATGTTCAAAAATCAAGTAATACTTTAAATTTTTAATATTATAAAATTAAATTAATCTACCCCATCCCACTCCATCCAACAAACCCTAATACATCTTTAAAAAATAGTTTCAATTGCTACTTCAATTTCCATATCCACTCTGCCCCAACCCTCCATCGACTCTTCACGGCGCTCGTAAGGGCCGGCAACATGCACAGAATCGCCCATTGTACGTGATGCACCTTACCCATCATAAGCACCGATGTGCGGGCCCATCGTCATTTCTCTTTTTTTTTTTTCATCTTCTGCATCCGTTTCTCTAGTTGGTGTGGTGTTGGTGGTGCGTTGGTTTGGGGATTTTCCGCACTGGTTGTTGACTTGCGGTGATGCACCTTTTTTTTACAATCACTTGTATGATCTCTCTTTATCCAACATCATTTTTCTTCTCTGGTGACTTCTCTCCAGCGCCGCGTAAACCACTATGGGTAGGTGGTTTTCTAATCCGTGGTTGGGTGGTAATGTCGGAAGAAATGGTGGATTTTAGCATGCGGTGTTTGTGGTTGTGCGGTGGTTGATAGGGTTGTAGGTGTTGGGAACTGAATCAATCATGCGCAGCGAAAATTAAAACAATATTCAATTCGCACCAAGGATCTACATTGTGTTTAGATAGAAATTGTGATAGAATTAATACATTTGATGAATTCCACAAACTCCTTTACTTTTTCTTAAACTCCAATGATCACAATCTGCAATTCAAGTTGTCCAAT